>JXSR01S032669.1:118621-137594 GCA_000969725.1 Ophiothrix spiculata | reverse complement strand
AAATCGCATATTTTCTGCCTAAAGAGCGACTAAATTTGCATATTTTGCGTCAAAACTTTCAGAGAAAATTACTAGCCACCCTTACCACCACTCCATCAACTTGCATCGCTATACGCCTCACCAGTTCCGAGAAACGAGCCCGGATGGACGGACGGACAACCAGAAAACATAATGCCTCTGGTGGAGGCATAAAAACCCGATTCCAGGGAATGTCACAAATTACTTCACAGATTCACTTACTCACCTGGTCATGTGATTTTTTTGAATCATTGTCATCATCAGATATGCAAGGAGGAAGAAAGAAAAAAGAAAAATTAGTTGACATGGTTGGGTGAGTTTAAACTGAAATGTATTTCAATTTGATATAATGAAGCTAAATCAATTGATTAAATGAGTAGAGTAAAAATGAGTAGATGAAATCTCTCTTCAACAAATAATTGTGTCCCCATTCTGGACAGTGCATTTAGCAGAATTTCTCATATGGCACCAAAAACAGCACATCATAAGACACTTTAGTTACAAGAGGCATTTTGTCTTTCTCTGTTCCGAGAGTAAAATCAATGCTATTTAGTGTTTTGTATCAGGCAAATTGGGAATGTGAGCTTCTCCACTAAGTGGGTTGCACTGTTTAATGAGAATAATTCAAGCTTTCACTTTTTAAAGAGAATAATTCACGTATAGCTCAAGATGAATCAGTTTATATTAAGTACATCCAAGCAATACCTGGAGGCTGAACTTACATTATATATTCACTTATTCAAAGTGTATCAAATTAACTTAATACAAAACCTCCCTATAAGGCTGCATTACACTATATATGTGACCCGTCATATCGAAAGGTACCTTAAGGTCGGCAAAATTAAAATTGATTTTTTGGTCTCATCTGAAAGATTATATTTTAAGCTTTAAAATGACACCTTGCTTTTGGTTATTGGATGTTCGATTACAAAGTTACATCCAAATTGGAAAAAGGTATCAGGCTGATTCCGAAAACTAAAGTTCTGAGAAAATCAAGTTTAAAGTTTCTGTACTGGTAAAACGTGAATGGAGAAAGGATTTTTATCTCGTTTTTTAAAACATTTGTCTTATGTTTTGGATGTTGGAACCTGATTAATATGATAGAATACACTTCAAAGGTAACGTTTCTGATGAAATTAGAAATTCGACCTTGGACGTGATTTTTTACTATGCTTAGCTTCAATGGCCCGTATCTCGTCATTTACTATGTCGGTATTAAGGTACCTTTCGATATGACAAGACACATATTCACTTTGTCAAAGTGTATCAAATTAGGTTACCTAATACAATGCCTTTTGGCTGTGGCAAATGTTACAACTAGTATTCATGTTCAATATATTTAGATGCTTAATAGAATTGAATTCAAGGGTTGACAATCATGTTACCTGATGCATTATGTGCAGTGGCTCAACAGTGATTGATATGTGTGTAAAAAGAAAAGAAAAATCATCATACACTTAAAATATAATTGCATGTGGGGACATTATTTTTTTGCTTTTACTACTTAAAATATTGCAATTTTTTTCAATAAATTATCTGAAGATTTCTCCTCCCCTCCCCTCCCCATATTTCCTATTCGCCTTTATGTTCCCCACTAACTCACATTATCATTCCTCTTCCCCCGCAAAGTTTTTCTCTTTTTTAACCCTTTGAACCCGACGAGCCGGTATACCGGCTCACGTGTACATGTACCGTATACCCGATGAGCCAGTTTACCGGCTTCAAGGTCACGTGTCAGAAACTTGATGTGTGTGTCAACAGGCATGGGTAGTTAAAATTTCCAATGGTCTTTTTTATACCAGAAGACATCAATAAAACTTTGAACACATGATTGATCGGCCATTCTTCTCTTATTTACTCGACAGAGCTGAATCATTCCTCACATTTTCGTAAATTTGTTCAAATTTTCAACAAATATGGCTTCGCCCATAGACTACAACGTAAATGTCGAATATGTTGGTCGACATAAAAAGTATTTTTTGTTAATGCTGGTTATTGGAACAATTCAGACTAGTGTAAAATTAAAAAATGAAAAGGTAAAGCAAGAAAAATCAAAATAAAAGTATGTTTAGGTGTTATATTGGGTTTTTAAACTTTCGGGTTGGCCCGGTCAGCGGTACAGATGCACGTAGAATGGCCACGGTTCAAAGGGTTAAAATATACCAGAGAAGTTTTTGATACAATCTTCTAACCAATACTGATTAAAAAATGATGTGAAAACACATATAAGAGATCTGTACACGAGAAACACCTTGCGCAAATCTTTTTGACATGATGGTATTAGCTTGTATTTACAACTGAATACGTATCTCTTGTGTCATAACCTCGTCTGGGAGATCAATGTTTGAATTGAAATTCATGTTCAGATAATGTGTGATGAAAACCTGGAATGAATAATGAGGCACAGGCACTGTAGCATAATCTGTTGCTTAAATAACTTATGATACTCTTATGCATGTATTGCATACTAGAAGTGGGTAGCTTCATGTACAGACATTCCTTCAATCAGCTTCCAACTGGGTTTCAAAAATTCTTTTCAAAACAAGGTGAATTGCATCTGTATAGTACCAGAAATGATAATAATTATACCTTCACTCGAAATAAAAAAGTTTTTTCAGTTCGAACTTCTGGCCCAATTCTGTGGAAAACACTTGATCTTAAATTCAAAATGTCTCAATCAATCAAACATTTCCGCAACCAATTTAAGTGTCACCTTATTTCAAATTACTGATTTTGTTCTGTTTGAAGCGACCTTTCTATGTTTGTCTGTGTGTTGTTATTTTTATGATTTGTTGCTATATTTTTTTTTTTGATATGTGTTAGGTAATTTGCCTGAAAAACTTGTTTTGTAATTTCACTGTGGGTTGTGATTACCTCTGGCCTCTAGCCTTTCGATCACATCCCCCATATCATTTTGTTTCAATTACATGTGTTTTTAATTATATATTTTGTTGTTTTATGATATGGAAATAATAAATATGAATATGAATAAACAAAATACAATTACTGACTGTTCTTTAAACATGACAAATTTTGAGTTTACACAACAAGTCATCAAAGTATCACTTGTAATGTTGCCGTATTAATATGTGGATAATAGTTAGAATCAGTTCTTTTTAAGCCAGCGCATGTATCTAATATGTCTACATAATACCTCATCTGGGAGGTCAATGTTGAAATTGAAATTCATATTGAGATGAATGAGAGACAAAAACCTGGTGTGAATAACAAGATTACACACAGTAGCAAGCGACTTCTAAAGAACTTCTGATATTCTCACACATGTAGTGCATTATGTGAAAATTACTATCTGTTCCCTTAAACAAATCAAGCTTTGACTTCAGAAGAAAATTTATCAAGAGTATTTTGTTATGTTGCCATTTTTTGTGTGAAAAAACATTTAATTAATAACCTCCATAATAGCGCGATCCAATCTAATAAGATTATTTCTACGTTCACGCAAACAACTGCGCTGTCATTATCAGGTATTAATAATCTGCGTAATAGCGCGATCCAATCTAATAAGATGATTTCTACGTTCACGCAAACAACTGCGCAATCATTATCAGGTATTAATAACCTGCGTAATAGCGCGATCCAATCTAATAAGATTATTTCTACGTTCACGCAAACAACTGCGCAATCATTATCAGGTAACAAAGACTTCTTATAATGACCCACGTATGTGATGTCATTAGCGCTTAATGAGTTTTCTCAAAGAACGCGCATCAAACGTGCATATGCATCTCACACATGCGCGTTTATCACATTATGCGATGGTTGTCATGCCTGAACTGATTGAAATTTTCTTATAGGGATAAGTAGACCTTTAAGTAAGAATAAGTTTAATAAAGTACTTCTTCATAAAATTATACATAAAAGGCATTAAAAATGTCAAAAGAGCTGTTATTAATGACAATAATAACTTTGCACCATCTATATATTTTTTGGTCATTGTGTGAATTCTGAGGTGATTGTTTTGGATCTTGGTATTGCGCTCCCTCAGAAAATACCAAGGTCCAAAACAATCACCTCAGAATTCGCACAATGACCTCAAAAAAGATGGTGCGCAGTTATTATTGTCTAAAAAGCGTCTCAGTTACTGTTTAAAAAACAAGAGATGATCGCAATCCAAATGCAAAAACACCTTGATCAAAATTCCCAAATGAAAGTCAACCTATTGTGTATCAAACTCTGAAATCACTTGTATCAAATTAGGTCATCTTATACATTGCGTATAGCATGGCTACAACAGACATTACTAACTTAAATTCATGTTCCTTCCTGATGCAAGGCGCATATAATTGGAAACTTGATTACCAATACATATAGAACATTTTGGATTTCATGTTCAGATAAATGCGAGATGAATATCCAGACTGAATAACAGGAAACCCCGGCAGGAAACTGACACTGCAGCATAATCGTTTTCTTAAATAAGTTATGTTATTGTCCCACATGTTGTGCATAGAAAATACAATTACTACGTGTTTTTAAAACATGAAAAGCTTTGCTTTAACAGACACGTCACCATCATTGGCACTTGTACCAGGTTTCCCAAAAAATTGTTACATTTAAAAAAATTATATTTTGCAAAACCTATGTCAGTTGGAAAAATGAAACACAAATCATTATACACCCTCTTCTAGATGCTTGTAGAATTTTAATTTCACAGCATTACTATTTTTATAATTGTAAACAGAGGTAGATACCCATATTAGAAACTCATTTAATCAAAATTCAACAAATGTGTGGTGCTCTTGCAAAATGAGCAAAAAGTCGCGATTTGCAAAATTGAGTTTATGGCATATTATAATTCTCTATAATCTCAGCTTTCCAATGATATATAATATGTCATACTTTCCTTCTACAATATTCATTTAGAGATCGAAATGCAAGACGGTCCACTCAAAATCTGACAATATAAAATAGTAAACCCGTGAATAATTGCACTTCCCGGCATAATTGACCTTCAAAACACGAAGTATAGATTAACACTGATGTATTAATGCGTTTTATGTCAAAATACGAAATTTGATCTTTTCATCATATTTTCACTTTAGCAGCCATTTATTCAAAATCTTCAATCACGACTTTCCGCTCATTTTGCCAGAGCACCACTCAAATAGTAAGCATGCTCATTCAGTGCAACTTTTACCAATTTCCGCCGATTTTTTCTGATCTCAAGGTATGAGATGAGGCAATGATAAGGGATTCAAATTCATATGCAATGTATGTATTTGGTTGATCAACTTTGCGAGTATCTTTCAATCTGTTATCAAAACAAGAGTGGTTCCAAGCTTTTTCCTGGAATTGTCATAGTCAATGCATGCAAATGTGTTATAGCAAGGCAGTGTTATATTTCCATGATCAGGATTCCCAGCAGAAAACAAAATTCCCTGCTTTTCTCTCATGAAATCTCAAAATTCCACTATAATTTTTTGTTTACAAAAAATGCCAAAACAGGTGGTGAAATTCAGCCTGACTGACTACTTTTGATCGTTGGGTCAATCAAAATTCCTTGACTTTTCCCTGATTTTAGGCACTTTTTATCAAATTCCCTGACAGGAAAAAAGTAAACTAAATATCCCCGATTTTCCTGATGGACTGGACCAACCCTGATGATTGCAGTGCTTTCATGCTACAGGTAAAATTACTTTTTATCTCCGTCAACAAAATAATACTGATAACTTGTACTTTTGTTGGAAACTTTTAATCAATTTTATTGCTTTACATTATGGTTGGCTTTACCTGTTCAAAATATTTCACCTGAGTTTAACTACTATTATGAATCACCAAGGGAAATAGATGGGTCTCAAATTGAACATGAATTGTAAGAATGGATCAATCAGTCTACTAAAATATATCCATCTTGATAAGTAATTGCTATCTAAGTGATAAATCTATCTGTAATTAGATTTGTCTAAAGTAAAATCAGTTGAACTGCTCTATAGCATGAAGGTGACAAACAGGTTCAATAGCAAGTTTTCTGCTGATATGTCACTTTTGAACATGTGTTTTGAAACATTTGTCAATTTGTAATGTGTAATATATTGCTAAGAAAATAATATGCAATTGCATCTGTCCAGTTAGCAACTAATCATCATGTTTTGATGTATTTGAAAGCATTGCTTAGAGAAGCGTCCAATAATTGAGCATCTTATTGTGCCAGCTTGGAGGATGAGTCTGAAAGCAACTATGTATCACTTGGGGGAAAAGGTAAATGTACCCATTAAATGGTCTAACTAGTCATATGCCAACTTTTCAAATTTTGGCATATTCAAAAGTAGTGCTTAGAAAAGGGTACAATAATTGAGCATCTTCTTATACCAGCTTGGAGGATGAGTCCTGCAGCAACTATGTATCACTTGGAGGAAAATATATATGTACCCATTAAATGGAAGTCTAACTAGTTATATGTCAACTTTCATATTTTGAACTAATCCAATAAATTTGATGATTTAAATATTATCAAAAATTAGTTTGTGGGGTCTGAAACTTCACAATGACCGTCACAGGCTGTAATTTAAAAATCCATATATAGATGTATGGGCCAAAACATAGTTGGCCTCCAAACAAAATTTTTGCTAGCAAACAATTGGTCGTGACGTCAAAAAAACAATTGACTTCAAATAAAATAACTTCAACACCCAGTTTAGACCAAATAAAATTTAGAGCTAAATTGCATATGTGTTGAATTTCCATATACATTGCCTCAAAAGTTTGTTATCTGTTTATACTTTAAATTTGATCACAAACATTTGGTGAGATCAAGACCAAATGTTTGGTTGGTAGCAAAAATTTTGTTTGAAGGCCGACTATGGTTGACCCTATGTGTTGAACTATTAGACCGACATAATTAAATTGATTGTCTCAAAGCTGCTGGGCACATTTGCATATTTTTTCTTCTGTATTTATTTTATTCCATTCTTTTTGAAACGATTGCTTCAAAATCTTGACATTTGAATAAAACAAGTTTCATATCCTTTGTAGCTTGTAATTTTTATTCATCTGCATTCACTGCTATGGTTTAACCCCGGTTTTACAGTCAAAAATCTCATCTCAGAGGAATAAAAAATGGACGCAAACAAAAACAGTTAAAGGGACTGGCTTAGATTTTTACATGAATCGGTAGAACATATTTATGTAACATAACCTACAAGTAGTTTTCCATGATTTTGAGAAAATTGCAATTCTGTACCTGCTTTAATTTTTTCGCCGGCAAAAAAAAAAGATGTGAATACAGTGTTTCTAGTTTCAAAATTTAAAAAGATTTTGTTTCTACACATGTGATGGGTAAATAAATTATTTTGGATGAAATTGTTTCTGTTTTAATATGTGTTAAATTATCTCTAAGAGCTTTGTTTGATTTTTTATCAGGTAAAAAATCAGGTAAATCCAGATCTGAGGTACAAATTTAGGATTCAGAAAACACAAGTTAGTCACACCACCATCAAAGAATGATATACTGCAAATCAGTTATCTCTCAAATTGAGCTACTTCTATGTAAATTGTTGTACTTTTTTGGATATTGCTACACTTTTAAGCCTTATTTAGAGCATTTCCATAAGTTTTTAATTCTAAGTGGAATCTAGGCTAGTCCCTTTAATGTACTAAATAAATGAACAAAATTAAAGAACACTGATACTCAAAGTAAAAATTAAAAAGGGCAGTTGCATTGACTAATTGAGTACCAGTAAAACAAAATAGATGTCAGACCATTAATGCAAGACTGATATGACTCAAGAATAAACTGCTCTAATTACTCCTTGCTTTTATACAACAACAATTGGTAGAGAAAGTCAGAAATATAGATTGTAAAATATAATGAAACCAGTACATTTTTATTCTTGTGTTATTTTGGATGCTCTCACAAAATGGGCAGAAAGTCACAAATTAACATTTTGCATTAGGAAAAATGGGTTTGGATTAAATGCTGGGAAATATAAGTATTCATATATTTTCTACACACTACGTCAGAAGCAACCCAGGGTAGACAATAATTTTGAGACATTGTTTACAACTATGTGGCGCTTTGTAACTTTCTGAAAAGGTGCCTAACAAATGTTGTTAGTATAGTATAATATATAGTATATATATATATATATATATATAATTAAGCCCTTGGTATAAATTGCGTTTTTAATCACTGTTTCATTTTAAATCATTAAATTATATTAAAACAACATAATCATCTACTTGAAGTTAAAACACCGATTAATTAGTACTGGTTACCACATACATCACTGTATAAGCAAAAGAATATGTACAATACCAAAATTCACAAAACTGCTTAATGGCGATCTGACAATACGCATTTTATCAAAGCTACTGGTATGCAATTATTGGTCTTAATTGCCCTTTTAATCACCATTCTTAGTCACTGAGTGCCATTTTACTTCCTAATAAGGAATTTTGGCCATCCATTATGAGACGATAGATGAAAGTGCGTTCAGCGTGAAACGCATTGGAGCCGCGCGTTCAAAATCATGGCGCGATGCGGGTATATGCACACATCCGGCGCGAACAGCTTACTGGGTTTGGAATATTTCATGTTTGAATAGGGGTGTATGTTTGAATAGGGGTGTATGTTTTTCCAATGAAAATGTTTATAGTTTTTGGCAATAATTTACATCGTTTTCGGTTTATAAATGACTCAAATTTGTGACTAAGAATTTGTATGTACGCCCATCCATTATGAGATGATAGATGACAGGCAAAACAATAAATCGCCATCTTTTATTCTCTAATTTCATTTTAATTTCAAATAACATCATGTCATGTACTTAACTAAATGAACTTGTACTGGTTTCAGCAAAATGAATTCTATAAGACCATTGCCTAACATCTCAATTTAATAGATTTGATTTAAGGCTCTCTGCAAGTTCAAGTGTAAGTGGATTGAGTTCATTCATTTTGATTAAAGATGGAGGATTCTAAGAAATCATGAGAACTGTGTAGTAGCTTTGTTAAGGTCATTAACATTCACATAGCTAGTCAGTCATATGTTTGCAACAGAGGTTGTGTTTCAATGCATTTTGGTCTGGTCACAATCATAGATGAGGTGACACTAATGTTTATAACATGGTAAGGAACTGATCCACAGATATTCATGACGGATCAGCAAATGATTGTTGTACATTTTAATAGCTTTACTTGTTTTGGCGTGAATTTTGAAAGCATGTATGTCCTTTGTAAAATCTCATGTGCATGTATAGGGCTGGGCAAGGACCAATGTAAATGACTGTGCACTCTGCTGGGCATGTATAGTGCTGGGCAAGGACCAATGTAAATGACTGTGCACTCTGGTGGGCATGTATAGTGCTGGGCAAGGACCAATGTAAATAACTGTGCACTCTGCTGGGCATGTGTAGTGCTGGGCAAGGACCAATGTAAATGACTGTGCTCTCTGCTGGGCATGTATAGTGCTGGGCAAGGACCAATGTAAATAACTGTGCACTCTGCTGGGCATGTGTAGTGCTGGGCAAGGACCAATGTCCAATGACTGTGCACTCTGGTGGGCATGTATAGTGCTGGTCAAGGACTAATGTAAATGACTGTGCTCTCTGCTGGGCATGTATAGTGCTGGGCAAGGACCAATGTAAATGACTGTGCACACTGCTAGGCATGTATAGTGCTGGGCAAAGACCAATGTCAGTGACTGTGCACTCTGCTGGGCATGTATAGTGCTGGGCAAGGACCAATGTCAATGACTGTGCACTCTGCTGGGCATGTATAGTGCTGGGCCAGGACCAATGTCAATGACTGTGCACTCTGCTGGGCATGCATAGTGCTGGGCAAGGACCAATGTAAATGACTGTGCACTCTGCTGGGCATGTATAGTGCTGGGCAATGACCAATGTCAATGACTTTGCACGCTGCTGGGCATGTATAGTGCTGGGCAAGGACCGATGTCAATGACTGTGCACTCTGCTGGGCATGTATAGTGCTGGGCCAGGACCAATGTCAATGACTGTGCACTCTGCTGGGCATGTATAGTGCTGGGCAAGGATCGATGTCAATGACTGTGCACTCTGCTGGGCATGTATAGTGCTTGACAAGGACCAATGTCCAATGACTGTGCACTCTGCTGGGCATGTATAGTGCTGGGCAAGGACCAATGTCAATGACTTTGCACTCTGCTGGGCATGTATGCTGCTGGGCAAGGACCAATGTAAATGACTGAGCACTCTGCTGGGCATGTATAGTGCTGGGCAAAGACCAATGTCAGTGACTGTGCACTCTGCTGGGCATGTATAGTGCTGGGCAAGGACCAATGTCTCAATGACTGTGCACTCTGCTGGGCATGCATAGTGCTGGGCAAGGACCAATGTAAATGACTGTGCACTCTGCTGGGCATGTATAGTGCTGGGCAATGACCAATGTCAATGACTTTGCACGCTGCTGGGCATGTATAGTGCTGGGCAAGGACCGATGTCAATGACTGTGCACTCTGCTGGGCATGATGTCACATGTCACTTTATCTACAAGGGAATGTGCATAACGATGCGAATTAAGGTATAGAACATTTAAATTGGTGAATGTGTGTAAACATGGTATTGGTAACTAAATGTGATGGCTCACCCCGAAAAGGGGGGACTTTGCAAATGATATCAATTTTGAGTTTATCAT
The DNA here is from genome assembly GCA_000969725.1 of Ophiothrix spiculata. Taxonomy (NCBI): domain Eukaryota; kingdom Metazoa; phylum Echinodermata; class Ophiuroidea; order Amphilepidida; family Ophiotrichidae; genus Ophiothrix; species Ophiothrix spiculata. The sequence continues at coordinate 126,944 of JXSR01S032669.1, read as the reverse complement.
TTCATCTGTTACAGCATTTTCTAAGCTTTAAAATGACACCTTGCTTGTTGAAATTGATCAAGGGATCAAATCTTATAACAGAAAATCTGTCGGAAATTCTTATTATTTTCCTTATTTTTTGCTGCCTATTTTCACCAATTTCTTGAAGAGTATTCTGTCGCAAAGTCCCCCTTTTCGGGGTGAGTCATCACAAATATAGTTCAGATGTGCAATACTTTGCCTGCAGAGTGCAATTTTCTTCGCTATCAATTTAATTATTACTACAATTTGACTGGTATTAGCTACATCATACGTTTCGCCTTTATAGATTCAATAGATACAACTTAGTGAATGCTCCATCGCTGCAAAAATACAGAAATAAACAACTCAATCCTTGCCATCCAAGATAAACAAAACTATTGGAGAAGAAAATGTAGGATGCTTTTCCTCTATCTTCTCGACCCACTTTTTTTTTTCAATGTCAAATATCGAGTCTTATAAAAGTGGGGATAATAATTTTATGCCCTAGTTAAGAAGAACTGCCAAGCGAATAATTTTTTCTCTTGACTTTGTCATTTTGTGAGCAACCCACTTTCTGTTAATGCCCACTGATCAAATTTGTAATGGTATCTAGTATCGTATCTGAAAGCAGAAATATCAGAAAACCTTTTTTTGAAGGAAGAACAGCTATGAGACTTGCAATTGATTTTTGACCTTTGTTCTAAGATTAATGGCCATATTATACTCTTACGTTATTTCAGCAACCAGTAAATGCCACAGTTTTACCAAGGATTTTTTCATCTATATGCAGCAGTGGATCTATGCAAAACACTTACTTACAAGTTGCATTAGACCCTTGGTATCTGCGACGTATGTATCAGATTTAGCCTCTTTTCCTCAACTCTTGATATGGACTGGCCATATGTGTGAGGTGAACAACAGATGATTATGGGCAAGGTGAATGAAAGCTCCTTTAATAAATAATTCCAATTCATTGGCTCAATAATTTGCATCTATTTTTTAGGTCAGGAGCTATATATGCTCTAACCTTCACATGTTGTTTGTATTGTGCAAAGTCAGTTCTGTTCTTCCTATATTCCTATGTTCTTCATTATCTTGTTGAGGTTGAAGATGAATACCACTTCATCATGAAATGTAAAGCCTATGAATCTTTGAGATGTACTTTTTTGTCAGATATTAAGAGGGTCTTAAATGTCACTAACTTGGGTGATTATGATATATTTATTGCTATTATGGGTGCTAAAGACTATGATATCTTACAAATTGTGTGTACTTTTATTAATGCAGCATTTAATGTTCGTTCAAACATTGTAGTATAATTATTGTTATGACTGTGTTTGTTTGTTTTGCTCATTTGTACCATGACTATACCTTGTTGTGTGGTAATTGTCAATAAAGACAATTTTGGTCATTGAATCTGAATCTGAATCTATTACAACCATTCCATTGCCCTGTTTTCCTTCATTGCCTCAAGTAAATAGTAATGAAGTTAAAACAAGACTCAATTTACTGACATGATACAATACTTAGTGAAATCAAGCTATTCTTATGCCCAGATTTCTTTCCAGCTCGAAATCTTGAAGGTTAATATGCTAATCTAATTCATTAAAGATGTAACATTTTCTAGTCAATGCCATGCGCATACTTGCGATATTGTCAACAATTTATGATCAGGAACCACAATCATCTCATATATCTCAACAAAAATAAAACAGTTTTATGCGCAGTGCACACTACAAAAACATAGCAAAAAAGAACTTTCCTGGAGATCTCCTGGTCATTTCCTGGATACCTCATTTGCATGTGAAAAATCTAGGAGACTTCCTGGAGACCTTCTAAACACTTTTTAAATAAGTAGTCCCCAGCAGTGTTCAGCAAATCCTGGATCAGTCATGTTCCAGGAGACATCCAGAAGGTCTATGGGAGGTCTCCTGGACATTTCACATGGACATTAAATATCCTGGAGACCTCATGGTGGTCTTCTGGAAAGTTATTAAATTTGAATATAGTACAATTGTGATTTTCTCGCGACAATTTCAGTCTGACGATTTATTTGAGTTTATCCTTTAATATTACGGATGATGTTCTATGAATTAAGTCCCACTGTACAGCACCGTACAGCAAAATTAACCCGATTGCCCCTGATGAGCTACACCCTAAATGAAATTCCCAAAAGCAAAACCCTGAATACATCTAGTATCATGCAAATTTAATCAATAAGCTTACAATCAAGGCTAATTTGTTATTAATCTATTTTGGATCTGGAGGATTTATTTTAGTTTATCTTATAATATTATGGATGATGTTCTACGAAGCAAGCTTTTGAGTACACTACACGGCTGTTTGATGCGCTCATTTATTAAGGTTTTGACAAAAAACTACTCTTACAAGAAATTTATGTTCTGAAAGTCTTTTAATTATTTCTGGAATTAGGTGTTGGAACAGTCAAATTTCTTTGCATAATTTTATTTCTCGTATTTTCTTTAAAAATTGTCATTTTGGATCAAAATACACATTTTCGGCCAATATTTTGCAATATCATTATAGGTGGCGCTGTTCATTTTTTGAAATTAATTATATAGTGCATGTACTAATGTCATGAAATTAAAAGGAGTGGGATTTTTGGGTAGATTCTTGCAAACTATGTTTTTTTGGATGATTGCATCATGAAATTTAAAAAAAAACGCGTTTTTCATTTTTTCGGCGGCCATCTTGGCATATTGGCAGCCATTTTTCAAAATGGCCGACATTTCAAGCTATTTTTGCAAATATCTCAGTATTGGAAGCTTGTAGAGGCATAATACTGATGTCTACACCCATGTTTTCAGGCCCAAGGAATTCATATTGTGTGTTGTTTTATTGTTGTGATGTATCCTTACCCTATAAATCCAAGATGGCCGCCAAAATGGCCGCCATAACATAAAATAAGTTTTATATCGGCTTCAGAGGTAAATATGGAGATGGTATTGATGTCTTTGAATAAGTTTTTGAAGTCACATAGTTTAATTTCATGCAAATTTAGGACATAGATGATTTAAATTTGCATACAATATATCCAAAATGGTTCAAAATTGAACCACAGTGTATACATGGCCATCAACCCATACAATTCCTAATATTTAAATCTTGTTATTTTTGTTGTTCATCATAGTACTGGTTTTTTTTTATGCTATGGATTTTCTTCTCCCTTCTTTCTTATTAGATAAGACATGGCAGAACCCCCTAGAAAGAAAAGATGCACAGAAACAAACTTTGAACTGTGTCTGAAATGCCAAGCATCCACAAATGTACCACTCATACAGCCCAAAGAAAAAAGCTTTAAGACATTTCTAGAGAGTTTGCAAACGAGAGCCGAGTTAGAGGATGAAGAGTGCATGCCAATCTGGAACCACCTCTGTGAAGTGACGGTAGAAGAATTGAAGTCCAATTCTGCTGTCTGGCATAAAACATGCTATTCCGCTATTACTTACCGGATACATATTGAAAGAGCAAAACAGCGCTACAGTAAAAGTATCGCTAGCAAAGATACTTCTCACCTCAAACGAAAGAGAGGACGTCCATCAGCAACATCACAACCAGATCATGGAGTGGCATCATCTGATGCACCTAGGTGCACACGGTCACATAAACCAACATTTGATAGGACAAAATGCTTCTTTTGCCAAATAGAAATGACCGGACAGCCTATAATAGAATGCCAATCTGCCAACATAGGCCAGCAGATTGCAAGTATCATAAACAACTCAGACAATGCCACCTGGAAAATCAACTTTGAAGTCATTAGTGAAAACGATGCACTGTCAAGAGACTTAAAGTATCATAAGATTTGTATGACGAGACAATGGAAAAAATACTGTGTTCAACAACAGTCTGCGGATGACAAAGAGCAAGAAGTAGAAGATACAATTAACTTTATTGCAGCCGAGATGCAGTTTTACTTCCAACTAGACGACAGCATATCTTCAGGTAAATTTGTTCCTATGAATGAAGCTTTGGATGATTATAATGACATAATGAAGGAACACCATGTGACTCCCAATGTCTCAATGACCAGAAGGAAACTCAAAGAAAAGATTCAAATACACATTGAGAATGTAGAATTCACTCGGCCACAAGATAAATCAAAGGCAACGCTGATTCACTCTAAAGCAGCGCAGGATGTAGCGGTGGATGCTGCTGCACACAAGAATGGAATTGAGGAGGTTCAGTTAATTTTCAAGTGTGCGCAAATTGTTCGCAGAGCCATTGAACATGCTCAATCGTGGTCATTCAGTGGAACCTTAGCAGCAACAAATGGCCCATCCGAGCTAGACATGCTACTGAGGTGGATTATACAAGACCACACAGTACCTCGAACACAACTTCGTGCTAATATCATCACACGCAATTGCAGTAATCTAGCGCAGCAGATCAGGCAAGCATACAAATCGAAGAGACAAGTTATGTATAAGCCAAAGTCATCCAGGGCTGGATTTCGTACTACAAGTGAAACTCCTCTGACAACAGGGATGTCCTTGCATTGTTACCATTCAACTCGGAGCAAATCCATGATTGACATTTTATCACATTCTGGAATAGGAGCATCCTACAAGTCTACATTAGAGCACGTGTCAGAGATTGCTGGGGAAGTGCAGCAGAACATAACTAGCAACAAAGGAGTTTATGTTCCACCTGGTTTGATTAAGAACCAGACTATCTATGCTGCTATCGACAATATAGACGCTCATGTAGATACCCCGGATGGCAAAGATTCATTCCATGCTCTTGCGTCGACAGTTTTCCAGAAAGATCTTCCAGGAGCAAGTGCTGACACAGTGATTGCACCATTACAGTTGGACACGAAATCTTCCACCATGAAGTTAAAAAATGTACCATTATCTGGAGTAGAGTTACTTCCATGTAACATCATTGGATCACCAAAACCCAAGACAAGTCCTCAATATCCTGACTTTAAAGTTTTTCAACATGTGGACAAGTTGACAGAGTCAGAACAGTGCATCACGTCTTGGCTGCTGGGGCGATTCTTCTGCCGACAAGCACTAGAAGATTGTGCAGCTGCTGATACAGGTACTGCAGGTGTGTCTGTTCTGAATGAACCACCAAAACCCAATGACAAGCAAACCTCAGATCAACCAGTAACTTCAGGATCACCCACAGGGATGTCCAGTGTGCATGATGCATTAAAAGCAGCCACTACATCAGCACAGTCACGTACCAGTGAAGCCACTGACAAACAGACTGCAGAACAGCCATCAACTTCAGAAGAGCCCACAGGGATTTCTACTCAGCAGAATGCATTGACAATGAAAACTATATCATCACAGTCAAGTATTGAAGTCATTGACAAGCACTCTACAGAGCTTTCAGCAACTTCGGGAGAACCAACAGGGATGTCCAGTGAGCATGACATATTGTCAATATCCACTTCATCAACACAGTCAAGTACAAGCGAAGAAACTGACAAGCAGACTACTGAGCAGTCAGCAACTTCAGGAGCACATGAAGGGTTGTCCATACAGACACAAAGCAGTGAAGACACTGACACACAGGCCATGAAGCAACATAATACAAGGAACGGAACTGCCGGCCCCTCAGCAAAGCAGTGTGTACCAGTATTGGCTGCATATAATTCCATGATAAATACAGTATCAGCACAAGATCAGGATATCCCATTGGATCAAGTATACGCTTTACCACTTATAAATGCACCAGCTCATGAGTGGACGACACTCACTACCTCACTTCTTCAGTTACATAGACTGAATCAGCTTGTTAGAAATGACATTCCTCATCAACCAGTTTGTGTTTGGCTCGACATGGATCTCTACAAAAGGGCTGTTAAACTTGCCTACCTTAACCCAACACTATATGCAAAGAAATGGATAGAGTCACCAGGCCAGTTCCACACAGTTCTTTGTGCATTACGATGCCTTGGTCAGACAGTCGACAGCAGTGGTCTCGATGAGGCTTGGGTGCAAGCAGACATGTACAGCAATGTAACCGTTATGCAGATTTTGAATGGCAAACATTACAATCGAGCAATAGAATGTCATCTGGTAACCCTGCAGGTATTAAATGATCTTTTGCTAGATGCCGTATTTTGGAAAAATCCAACTGCTAAAGCTTCACTTCACGATAGTCTACAGAACCTGTTAGAAGCTTGTAGAAAGCAGAAGAATGTTCCAGAGGCACACCAGCAACTAATTTCTACAATTACAGCACTCAATCTTAAGAAATTGATAGATGACTTTGACGCTGCAAATGACAAGTACCCTGTGTATAAGTGGACTCGCATGTATATGCGCCAAGTCACCACTCTGCTGAGCTTCCTTCAGGCAACCCGTCAACAAGACTGGCATTTGCACCTAGCATCATTGGAGCAGTTGTGCATCTGGTTCTTTGCATACAATCGTCTCGATTATGCCCTACATGTACCTGAGTACATAGCTAGAATGTACCACTTGCAGCAAACAGATCCTGAGTTATGGGACAACTTTGTACAGGGTAACTTCACTGTGAAGACCAATGCAACAGCATTTACTGCTATTGGGGTAGACCAGGCACAGGAATATGTGAACAAGGGTCACAAAGGTGATGGAGGAGTGTCTGGAATCACAACAAACCCTGAAGCTTTACTTAGGTACTGTCTCAGCACACCGGAACTGACACGACTTTCAGGAGAGTTAAAAGACATGCTAGGGGTGACCAAATTGACAAGCAGTACTCATCACCAAATGTCAGAGAGTAAAGTCGGCCGGCAAGAGAAATATGTACGTAACCTCAAGAAGGTATTGTCAAATGCCAATCCCTTCACACTTGCAGATTCTGAAGATGGCACAGAGTTGAAGTTGTTCAATCCGATGACATACTTCCCGACAGCATTGCAGAGAATATACTGGGAACCGAATCCAGAGGAGAAAAGGCATACAGAAATTTTGTTCAAGAAAGGATCAGCGGAGAGAAGAATCTATGGGAAACCATTGATGACTCACAAGTGTCAAGAACAAAGCAGTTTGAGAGCATCCAACTCACTGATGGCACGTCTCCTGGTGGTCGCTAGGTCCTCAAGGGAGCTTGACATGAAAGAAGTCATTGGGAAGTATGAGTTGTCAGCCACCAATTCACAGTTAATGACAAGTGATGGTAGATTGCATCCATGTCAAGACAAAGCACAACTAATGCACCAGCTAGAGCGCCCTACAAAATCACCCAATACTCTAACTGATGGAGCATCTCAATTGTCAGAAAGGTTAAACGAGCTTACAGCCAATGTAATGCCTGGAACCACTCACGCTGCTAACCAGTCACCTGCCATTGTAATGTCCGAGACCACACAGACTACTGACCAGTCTACAGTATCTGAGCCCAGAGAGGTTCACGACAATCATGCAGCCAATTTTGTCCACGAGAGTACACATGCTGATAATCGACCTACAACCAGTACAGTGTCTGGGTCCAAAGATACTTCTTCTGATCAGCATACCACTACCAATGTAGCATATTCGAGTGCAGAAATTCATGATAATACATGCATTTTGTTTGATGCAATGGCAGTAGTCCAGGAGCTAGTGGTTTTTAGATCAGTCATTAAGAACTGTGCTGACCTTGCAAATCACTACGTGCAAGCCATTACCAGGAAATCAAGAGGATACAAGTGCACCTATGTTGTGTTTGATGACTACAGCGTCCATAATTCAATGAAGGATGCAACCAGGAAACTAAGAGCAAAGGGAAAATCCAAGCAAATGTCTTACAAAGTGGAGGATGCAACTCCTATCAAGGATTTTACCGGTTTCCTTAGCAGCACCAACACAAAGGACCAATTGACATTGTATCTTGCACAGAAAGTGGTACAACACTCTAATGTACCTACCACTGCCGTAACCCGCTTGGGAGTTGTATCAAACCAGCAATCATCAGATGTTGTTCAGCTTCAAAGTACACAAGAAGAAGCAAATACCATTCTAATTCTTTATGCTGCTGAGCTTAACAAGGCTGGTTTCCACATCCACATATATTCTTCGGATACAGATGTGTTGATGCTTGCTGTGTCTACACAACCATTTTTGGGTTCTAAAGCAGCATTAATAATGGGCACTGGAGATAAACGGCGCCTTTGTCCAATACAGCCCATTTACAGTGCACTAGGTCCAGGAAAAGTGGCTGCATTGCGTGGTTTGCATGCCATGAGTGGATGTGACACAACTGGGCATATTCATGGCAAGAGTAACTAGAATACGCGGTTCTCGGGCCGCGCGGTTCTCGACACAGAGTGTCGATCACGATGCCTCCGCCTTCCACCTTTGTAATCGGACTAAGTTGA
>JXSR01S032669.1:104268-114342 GCA_000969725.1 Ophiothrix spiculata | reverse complement strand
TATACCTTGATATACTATTCATTAACCCTCTCTCTACTGAACCTCTGTCAAATATACCTTGATATACTATTCATTAACCTTCTCTCTACTGAACCTCTGTCAATTATACCTTGATGTACTATTGATTAACCCTCTCTCTACTGAACCTCTTAGTACATTATGTAATGTTCAGACAATTAGTTAAGTTGATATGATCATACACATGTAAACACCAATTGCCCTAAAGCCTTAAGGTGCCATAAGACTAAAGTCAGTAAAAAGTACTACGGCACAACACACACACACACACACGTCAATTCAGTGCTATCCACAGATGATAGTACCAAGACACTATACATAAATCTAAAGTTTTTCCCCACAATATATAGCATCAGAATACTCCACACTTAAAACAAATAAACCAAGATAGTATCTCTGATGTCATCAAGTCATATGACCTCATTTTATCCTGTAGGTCACACGACTAGACTTGTACGTCAAATTCACGTTTGGGCTCATTCCACGGAAAATTAAACTTTTTTCTTCAAAAAATCAGCTTTTTTTATTTCGCAACTTAAAAGCAGGTTTTTCAGTCATACGTTTGTTAATTGATATGAAAGTATTTCCCAAACATAAATCATTAAGTTTTTTTTATCCGTGCATGAATGAGCACATGTTTTAATTAAAAAATGGCACCAAAGTTACGAAAAAGTTACAAATGTCACAAACGTTACCAAACAAAACAATGCATTTAAAGAAATCTTGACGATAAAATTTCCTAAAACTTTAATGAAATATTTGTAAATATGTAATCAATCATGTATGTAAACACAATAAAAAATTCATAAACAAGTCTGAGAATTTTTACTTTAAAGTGATTTTGGGCAAAAAAACCTTTCGGTGCGATGTCACAAACATTACAGAATGCAACATGAACTTCATTCAGGATTTTGGCAATAGATTTAATTTTTAAACACCTGCATGTCTTGACCCCACAATGAGCACCAATATCAACAAGAAACAAGTTTGTTTGTTTTTATTTCAAACAAGGTTCTGTAGCAATTCAAAAGCGAAATTTTTCTTTCTTTTTTCAGTCAAAATCGTTACTTTGGAATTGCCCTTTGGTCAAATTTTCTGTGTACTGGATAAAATATCTAAGTATGTCAAAAATTTGTAAGAGCAACCCCTTTAAGCTTCATTTTGTTATTAAATAAATAGCATTATCTGCAGTAGATAACAACTAACACATACTTCTGTTAGAAATCCCTTCTATTTCTAACAAGAAGCCCTGAAGGTTTGAACAAACCTATGAATAGCTCGGTGTCAGCAGTAATTTCTCACCAATATCAGGTGATTTCAATACCCGGCCTTATTGTATTAAGCTATGCAGCATATGTCTATGTCGCTGGATTCCAGTGATCATGTCCTCTGTTTAATCTCAAATTTCATTACAAATCTCACAACAGCTGTTTGCTGAGTTCAACGTACTGCTGAACACCAAGATTAAGAGGCAAGAGTGAATCTGTTGGTGCTATGGGTCCATATTCATAAAAGGCTGTTTAATTTTGATATCACTTCCATTGGTAAATTTTGCAGGCATTTTATATTAATTGTTTGTCTCAAAGCTTTCCTACTCTTGAAAAACTGATGCGAAATGTGTGTTTTTTTAAGATTTTTTGTGTGTGTTACAGTTCCTGAGATAAAGAAAAGAGTTCAACCCCATCATATATTAAAAAAATTAATGTTAATTGGCCTTTTAAATATCTCAAATAAAATATTTTCAATACGTTTGGTAAGCTTGTAACCCGCAATCATACCATGAATATTAAATTAGAAGACCTGTGCGACTATACACGTTTTCTAGAAATTTGTCAAAAATTTGCACTTGTTCATTTTTCGTGTTGCGACCCAAAATGTCAGGTTATAATAAGTGGAAATTTCGCTCCGCAACCCGCAAATACAAGTAAAGCTTTGTACATTACCCTGTTTTTCTTTCAAAATGGCAGTAGATGGTAACCCAATTAAATCCATGATCCAAGTTTTGTTAAAATTCATTGAAGTATAAAGAAGTTAGAGGCAAATGTCAACCCCCACAACGCCGATGCAGACAAGGATACACTATGCCATAATCTCCATTCTACTTTTCAACCCAGGGGGATTAAAAGTTAATCATTATTCTTAGTCACTGAGTGCAATTTTACTTACTAATAAAGAATTTTGGCCATCCATTATGAGACGATAGATGACAGTGCATTCAGCGTGAAACGCAGTGGAGCCGCGCGTTTAAAATCATGGCGCGATGCAGGTATACGCACACCTCCGGCGCGAACAGCTTTACTGGGTTTAGAATATTTCATGTTTAAATAGGGGTGTACGTTTTCCCAATGACAGTGTTTATAGTTTTTGGCAATAATTTTCATCGTTTTTGGTTTATAAATGACTCAAATGACTAAGAATGAGAATAAAAGATGGCGATTTATTGTTTTGCCTGTCATCTATCGTCTCATAATGGATAGGCGTACATTATTTTTTCGTAATGGGCACCCCCTGGGGGGGCACCCATTGCTCAAAATAATGTACGCCCATCAATTATGAGACGATAAATGACAGGCAAAACAAAAAATCTTATCTTTTATTCTCTAAATATAATACATATCATTTGAGATTAGAGATTAAGATTTCAAGATGAGTAATATAATATCAAAACTATCCTTTAACTACAAATATTGACACCTAAAAATCTCATTTCAGGATCCCCATATTTAGTGCTAATGTCTTCCATGATATTACATTACTGGATCTCAGAATAATTATTTACTTTGTTCAATGCACTGATAACCATAAGAAGTAAACTCACAGAGAAACATGGAAAATACTTTTCACAAAACAGTAGATAGTGATTAATTAGAATTACACACAAATTGATCCTTGTTATACAAAGCAATTTTCACAAAACATATTATACCAAGGGGGCCACCACTTGATTACATACAGAGTGACACTTTTTAGAGGTACTGTGAGCGTTAGTGTTAGTTGAACTGCTTCTTTACATTACAGAACCGATGAAAATTGTGTCTCTTAGTAGGTCAACCTGCCAGTCTGTGACTAAGTCAATTATCTCCAGGGAAAGCTAGTTGATTTACCTGCAGTTATTACACACCAAAGAACAATCAAATAAATCCACATCATCTAACAAACATTTAAGCTTAAAGGATAACTACATCAGCCATTAAATCACACTTAAATATAGCTTATTCCCTTAGGAAATGTGGTCTTTTTAAACCAACTATTATATATATGAATACCCCAGTACAAGAAAATTCAAACTCCAATAGCTCCCTTCTGTTAAGTTCTGTAAAATATAAATGCATACAAATCTCTGAAAATGCTTTCAAATCACTAAAGAGCATTACTAGGTAACTAATCAATTTTTCATAACCTCATTATTATCTTGTAATAGGATAGAATATTTTCAGGTTTTAAGTTTTAAAACAAATGCGCAGAAATGTTAATGTATATAAACTCATTTTTTTATGTTCAGACAAAAGTAGTAATATGCATGAATGCAAGACCGGAATAGTTACTTCGATAATTATACAATGTAGACTCTATCAAAAAATGATGAAAATCTGATAAACACCTTTTGAGATATGACTTAATAAAGATTTTATATGGAAATACTTTAGACTGGCAGTGTATTTCAATAAAAATAACACTACAGCCAGTCCTCAAAAAGTAAAAAGTATTAATAACTGAAGTCATTTTTTATCATCTATAATGATAAGGTATGTTGAGTACTTTGCGATGCTTTCAAAACTTATTACATATCATACAACTTAATGAATTGGTTGTACATAATTCATCCGCAACTTATAGAATCTTAAATATTGAAGCATCTGCCAATGTGTGATATCGAGACATCACAGAGAGTTTTTAAAAGTCTACAATCATTGTTATCCAATACAGGGACTTCCATTTGAAATTTCCAGGGGCTCTATCATGCACTCTGCTGAAGATCTTTAGATGAGCAATTAGGGGAGCTATCTGGAAATTTAGATGATAATACCATCATGCAAGGCGCTCTATATAATTGAGCTCTCACAAAGCATTTGAGAGGAGCATGGCCGAGCGGTTAGAGCATTGGACTCGTAATCACACGAAATACATCTGTCGTGGGATCGAGCCCCAGTCCCGGCACGTCTCCTGGTTTCCCTAAGCAAGAAACTTAATTCTCTAAAGCAGAAGCAGAAGGGTGGCTCAGTAGAGCTCACTCTCCTCAAACGGAAGTCCCTGCAAAAGAATTAGACTGTCACTCAGATACAAAGACTGTAACAAGGGGATACCCATCTTCCTCAGGGCTATTACACATTGACAAAGAGTTGAACAAAGTCCATAATCATTATTATCCAAAAGAATAAAACAGAGTTAAACAAAGTCCATGATCATTCTTATCCAAAAGAATAAAATAGAGTTCAACAAAGTCCATGATCATTCTTATCCAATACAATTAGACATCGCTATGATACACAGACTTTAACAAGTAAACCCATCTTCCTATTATAGGGCTGTTACACAATGACAAAGAGTCACACATTATTATGTGTGACATTTTAATAAAGAGAACAGTAATATGCTTAAAAACTTAACTTTATTTACCGTCACTAATCCTGTCATTTTGTGGTGCAGAATATAAATAACAGAACGTGAGTAGATGATATAAATAGAATTAGTCCTAAGACATATCTTATATGAGTGGTGCTCTGGCAAAATTAGCGGAAAGTCGCGATTGAAGATTTTGAATAAATGGCTGTCAAAGCAAAAATATGGTGAAAATATCAAATTTCACTTTTTGACATAAAATGCATTAATACATAAGTGTCAAACCATGTCTTGCGTTTTGAAGGTCAATTATGCCGGGAAGTGCACTTATTCACGGGTAATTGATCAAAAGCTGAGATTATAGAGAATTAAAATATGTCATAAACTCAATTTTGAAAATCACGACTTTCCGCTCATTTTGCCAGAACACCACTCATATAAAGATTTTCAAAACAAGTCTTTCCAAGCGCTATTACACATTTCCAAATAGTTAAACACTAATTATTCTGTGTGATATTCAAAGTACACAGGTAACAATTTCAACTTGATTTACAACCAATGTTAATCATGTCAATTTGTGCTATGAAGAAAGAATAAATGCATGTGGTGTAGTCCAACAAAATCAACAAGAAGTCACTAATGAAGATTTTGAATAAATGACCTCTGAAGTCAAAACATGGATGGTGGTTAGATCATTTTCTGTGTTTTGACATAAAATACATTCATGCATGGTCATTTAACTACAGAATAAATTTTTGAAGTCAATTCCGGAAAGTGTATTTATTCATGTTTATTTGATTACATTTTGCTATTATATCTAACAACTTTCACACAATTTTGTGGCTGATTATTATTACTGGAGAAAATAAACTTGGTCCCAAAACATGGGGTCACGATTCTAGGTTAACCCAGATTTGTGTGATCTAGACTTATGCCCCTAATAAATACACTGCAATTCTGATAAAAACCTGAGTGTCAATTCTGTCAGGCTCGTAAACATCTCACAACAAGATAACCACATCTGACATCCAATGCACTCAATAAACTGCATTAAGTAAATTGGCATTTTAGTTAGAGGACAGAAAGTGTGTCAATTCAAGTAAATCTTGCCTAAACCTTGGTGATTTTCTGCTTGCTTTAACGCCATATCTGCATTTCAACACTCCCAAATACAAATGATTTCAAGACCCAATGGGATCATGCATTACTGAAAATAAAATAAAGCATCCTATCCAGCTAATGATCCCAAGATATTCCCTGTAAGATAAGAATAGTTTTTAAAATTTCATATTTCTCTCTTGACAATATAATACTTAAGGGTAAAGAGAATCCATCTGCTCAGGAAAATGTGAATCCTAACTATTTTTTAATCATGAAAAGATAAATAGTTTCCACTGCATTTGCGGGGACTCTAACCATGGATTATGGCAGGGGTTAGTCATGCATAACGAGCAAGGGATCTATGATCTATGCAGGTAGCGTTGAGATCATGAACTAAAATCTAAAACATAAACATTAGAATGCCGTATTTTTCTTTTGTTTACATAAAAATTGCAATTTTTGCTTCATTGGAATGCTCAATTTGTAAGTCAATTATGCGAATGCGTATATCAGACAAAATGTAGATAATGTAGATACTAAAAACAGGCAATTCACAGCTCAAAGAGGGTGAACTCAGAGTCGCAATTCACGTCCGTATTTTCGGGCAAAACAACGCGAGTTTGTTACATTATAATTCAAAATCAACACAACGTATTTATAAGATATTATTTGTAATTCATTAAGAAGTATCAAGCCTACAATCTGTTAAAATTTGAAAACAGTGGAATTGTTTGAACATCATGAAATTATGAGGTTTCGGCAAAAAAGGGTCAACTTTTTCAAAGTAGTCTTTAGACGTCATTTTGACCTTGAAAATGGATGTGAAATCACTAGTAAAGATTCATATCTAAACTAGAGACTCTATTCCATATGTACGCCAAAAATTGTGATATTTTGATATGTGTAAGTAGGTAAAAACTTGCAGTAAACATGACGTTCAGCCGAGCGAGACGTTTTTAGGGACTGTAGCCTTAACATTCTAGGATAGTTTTTAATCAGCCAGATGATCTAAACTTGAAATATCAGCTTCTTTTAATTTAATCAAAATTTATAATCTCTATATTTTAGAATATCCTATATCACATCATCATATTTTAGGTGTGAATGCTTTAGTTTCCCTAAATTTTGTTCTTAAAATTCAAAACGTATTTTAAAATTAAAATGTGCAGAGCCAATACACACAGCTGATTCGAGGTGGCGGCCATTTTTTTAAAAATCTGTAATAATATGGTAACTTACCTGCAAAAATCAATAGAAATACGGTATTAAAACTGGTAAATGGGGTTCATCAAAATTGACAATTTCAATACTATATTTTTACAGTATTTTTAAATACTGTAAAAATATAGTATTGAAATTATTTGTTTAAAAACTGGCAATTATCATAAATCCCAATTGCCAGTCTGAAATTTTTACTTATTTTTGCGACCATATTCAATATTCGTTTAAACAATGCATGTTATGAACATGAGATATGTTATCAACATGAGGCACTATACCATAATAATAATAATGAGAGATTTTTGAGCGCTCATAACAAAGAAAGCCGCTGACTGCTGTACATACTTTAACATAACCTTAAAATAATACAGTTTTACAAATACACATTGTTACAAACAGAATCATGTACAATAGGAGAAAAAATGGGTAAGTTAATTACACATGCAGTCACTCAAAATAGTCCTCAAAGAGTAGAGTCTTGAGAATACGTTTAAACTGACTAGTGGTCATTACTGGAGCAGCGTTCCTAATTATTGAAGGCAAATTGTTCCAGAGTTTGGGTCCAGAGATGGCGAATGATCTTTGTCCATAGATATTTGTTCTTGGACGCTGCGAAGGAAATCCAAGAGAGACTTGATGAGGACCTGAGAGTCTTGAGCTGGTATATAGCTGCTGAGCAAATTCGCAAGGTATGTAGGAGAGTGATCATGGAAAGTCTTAAATACCAGCAGGAGGATCTTATATTCAATGCGCTTCGATATGGGCAGCCAATGGAGATCCTGTAACACCGATTTGACGGGCGGAAGCGTTCTGGAGTCTTTAGAGTTTTTGAAGATCGTTGTCAGGAAGGCCCACTAGAAGGGAATTACAGCAGTCGAGGCGTGAGGTTATGAAAGCGTGCACTAGACGCTGAGTGATAGCATTGTTGAGGTATTTCCTAATTCTGCCAAGCTTTTAGATAAAAGCCCAGCCACTGCGACAAACATTGCTTATGTGAGTGTTTAGCAAGAGATGGCTGTCGAAAGTGACACCGAGATTGCGGGCTTCAGGGCTGGGATTGATATACGTATCACCAATCTTCAGAGGTGGAAGTGGTTCACAGTCAACAAAGCGAGAATGGAAATGTAATATCTCAGTCTTATTGTCATTTAGTTGTAGTTTGTTGTTCAAAGCCCAAGCTTTGATGTCACGAATACAACCTTCCAAGCGTCTGATCACAGAGTCACTTTCAGAGGGGTTGAAGATAGCATACACTTGGGTGTCATCAGCATATTCTACATGTTGCAACTTATGGCGCAGGATAATGTCGCTTATCGGAGCAGTATACAGTGTAAATAAAGGTGCACCACACACAGATCCTTGAGGAACACCCCAGACAATCTTATGAGGCTCTGATTCAATGTCATCAATCACAACAGACTGTGAACGATCATGAAGGTACGACGAGAACCAATTAAGAGCGGTGCCAGTTATTCCATACCGATGTTTAAGTCTATCGAGCAGAATATTGTGGTCGATAGTATCGAAAGCAGCGCTCAGGTCCAAGAGGACGAGAACTGCCTCTTGGTGTTGATCAATAGCTTGAAGGACATCATTCTGAACTTTAAGTAATGCTGTCTCTGTGGAGTGACCGGCACGATAAGCTGATTGAGTGCATGTATAAAGATTATGCATACTCAAACAATCTTGTAATTGAGCCATAACACCTCTTTCTAAAAGTTTGGAAAGAAAACATAGAAGCGAGTCAGGGCGATAGTTTTTATGCGTTTCTTTGTCAAGAGATTTTTTCTTGATAAGAGGTGTCACTTTAGCGACCTTGAAGCACTGCGGTATCTCTCCCGAAGTGAGAGAAAGATTGATGATCTTAGTGATAATGGGGACAAGACAGTCCACACATTTCTCCACGAGGGGAGTAGGTATTGGATCCATCGAGCAGCTTTTGACGGGAGATTGCATGATTTGCTTGCGAACCTCTTCCTCTGACATAGGCTGAAACCTGTCGAAAACACTAGCACAGCTCTCAGAAGTGGGAACAGATATCTCAGAGTGGTCACTCATGTCAAGATTGCTTCTTATTTTGCAAATCTTATCATCAAAAAAATCAGCGAAGTCATTAGCGAGGTGTGTTGGAGATTGGGCAGTTGGAAGAACACGATCGCGATCAGGGTTGGTGAGAGAATCAACGATTCTGAAGAGTTGTTTACTGTCACTTTCACATATTCTGTCATTATGAAAGCTACGTTTTGCATCATTCAAAGCATGCCTAAATGATTTATAAGCGTCACTGAAGTTCTGCCGGTCAATTTCAAGTTTAGATTTTCGATACTTTCTCTCAAGACGGCGCTTATTCCTCTTACTACAACGAAGACTGTCAGAATACCAAGGACAATTTGGTCTAACGAAAACTGATCTTTCTGTAACGGGAGCATAGATATCAAGAAGATCACGAAAAATAGTGTTATACTGATTTGTAAGGTCCTCAACATTGGATTCAGGATTTGTGTACAACTTCGATGATTCGATATCATTTTTGAAATTATCAATGTTGATTTCACGTATTTTCCTATAGCAGAGTCTTTGTTTGGTGGTAGAAAGACGAGCAAAGTTTATGGTGCATAGCACACCATAGTGATCTGAAGGCAAACTTATATCTGCGTATTTACATTGCTGACAGAACTGGAATCTTTGGGAGAAATTATAATAAACCATAAGTGTTAAAGCCATATACTATTCTAATTTTATCCCTATGATTCTTGCAATGCTAATACAAAAATTATGTTAAATACAGCATTACCTATTTGTTTTCATGGTTGAACTTGGATTACGGGCAACGTAAAATGACGAATATTTTTAACAGTGTGGCTATCCATTTCAATGTCTATATTCAGGTTTTATATTCATGGAATGCAAAATTTCTTGAATGGAAGCGCATTTAATCTCCAGGTTACATCAGTTCAAGTTTACCTTTCGGCTAGGGAATTGAAACATGAAAACAGGGATGGGCTGGCTCTATTTGAAAATTAAAAAAGGGTTTTGATATTTAAGTATGCAGCTTTATTCCCATGTCATTGTCTTTATTCAGGTTTTATTCATTCATTGAATTCAATATTCCTTTAATGGATTGTGTTGGATACAAGGGTTACATCAGTTTAAGTTTGGTTTTTGGCTAGGGAA
>JXSR01S032669.1:68360-79954 GCA_000969725.1 Ophiothrix spiculata | reverse complement strand
GACATTCTGCCATCTTGCTCAGGAAAAAGAACTGTAGCCTTAAATTCCATCATTAGTGTAGGCCTACTCTGTAAATTTTGAAGTATGCAACAAGTAGCCGATTAACACACAAAAACAAATATGACCAAACGGGGAAGTTAGTCCAAAAATCTTACTGAATATTCATATGAATTTATTTACAATGTTTGTCCATGTGTTAGCAACAAAATTAGCCCAAAATAAGACCAAAATTGTCAAGAATTCATGTAAAAATATATTAATACAGAGTGATTCGGCCTTAATCAATCCTAATCAATCATTACTACTCTCTTTCACAATACAAAACCACCAGTTCACAGTGTTGTAGAATACAAGGGATGTTCTGTGGATCTTGTAGCAGAGTCTGGTTACTTGTTACAAACTTCAGGGTTTACAGAGTAATATAACTGGAGTGGTAAACGAACATTTGTGACTTTTTGTTTTTGCAAAAGTCACTTGCCAAGAAAAAGTGTCTTCTGCCAGTTTGTGTTACATGATCACCTCTGCCCTACTAAGTAAAAACGCAGTATGTGCATTTGTAAAGCATAGCAGATACTTCATTTAAGCATACAATTTCACTCAAATCCATTGCTAGTTGTATGTGCATAAGTTTGATATAGTAGATACTGCCTTAATTTATGGAAGAGAATAGATCATCTGCTCATTTCTGCAGGATTTCTCCAAGGGAAAAGGAAGTAGCTTGCAATGTATCTGCAATGCACATACTGCTTTTTTACTTTGTAGGGCAGACTAAAGTCTGTATACAATCAAGATAACCCCTCTTAATGATTTAAACCCAATATGTGCGTCAGTGCAATGTTTAAACAACAGAATAAAATTGAACAAGAAAAAAATAATAATTAAGCTATATTAACCATTCCAAAATTAATGATAACATTCCCATCCTGTTTCCATGGCAACTCAACTCCAGAGTGTTTTTATACAAATATTCCGCTGGCAAAAACTAATTTCACAGAAAATTTACTCTGTACTCTGAACATGCCCTCTGGTAACTAACTAGTGTATTCTTTTATATATTGATGATTGCATTTTTTTAGTTTTGTTTTATAAGCTTACAGCCCCGGAACATTGAATGTGCAAAATACTTATTAAAAATTGCTCTCATAGTAATGCTTGAAAACACCTGCCGGAGCCCAGGGGTGGGGGTGGGGGTACTTAGTACAAAAGTAATTATGGGGATGTGCCGCAAACTCGGGTAGCAAAATCAGGCTCTTTGATATGCCAATGGGTCCTTTTTCTTTGCAAAATGTGGTATTTTGATGTGTCTATTTTTCAATATTTTCTAAAATTTGCGCCATTTTCTAAATATCAAACAAAAATCTGAAAATTCTCACCAAATTAGCGTAAATTTTCGTATAAACTTGACTCAACATTTTGGAAAGTCAGTGGTATATGGATGGAACCCTTTTTCTTAAAAATTGGTATATACATCGGTGGTATTTCAAATTTCCCAGCGGCTCACCCCTACCCATTTTTGTAACAAGGTGTAAAATAAATACAACTTATGGCAGCCATTGCAGATACGACCTTCTTGCACTCACATGACGAACTACTCTATAGCCAAATGTTTCACATTTTTTCTGAAAACAACCTCCAAAATGGAGACACGCGTGGCCGAGCGGTATAAGTCTCAGACTGTTAATCATTGGGCATTGACAGTGTGGGTTCGAATCCGCTCAGCGGCGAGTGTAATTTCCTTGAGCAAGAAACTCACTCCTATGTGCTCCTCTCCACCCAGGTGTCAAATGGGTACCGGCATTCTTCAATGCTGGGAAGGTAACAGGCTCGCGGTGCAGGAGGTGTGGCGATCCCCTCTCCGCAAAATTTGAGTCTGGCCCAATCACTAGTGAAAGAGAGATGGGCACTCCGACCAAGGTCGTCCCCTTTACTTTACCTCCAAAAAGTCAAACATGTAGGGCTATAAGAAACAATGGTGTTTTTTTTTTTTTGGGGGGGGCATCAAAATAACTTCCATTCTAACAATTTTTTTTATTGATTGCAGTTATATCAATATCCCTATTATTATGCTGTACTCGGTACAAGATTTTTGTAATAACACACAAATACATTACCAATAGGAAATTATTGTCAAATATTTAGGTCATATGTGTCAGAAATAGACAATAAAGAAGCAGTATTTGATACATGACATAGGGCCAAATCATAGTCGGCCTCCAAACAAATTGTTTTCTTACCAAACATTTGGTCGTGACTTCACCAAATATTTGCCATCGAACTTAAAGTATGAACGTGTAGCAAACATTTGGTCCAATGTATATGGCAATTCAATAACATGTGCAATCTAGCACAAAATTTTATTTGGTCTCAACTTGGTGTTGAAGTTATTTTGTTTGGAGTCACTTGTTATTTTGATGTCAGGACCAAATGTTTGGTAGTGAAAATTTTGTTTGGAGGCCGACTATGATTTGGCCCTTATACAAGAATATAATTTGATCAGATTCATCTAAGCTTGTCACAGAGATTCTCCAAGACAATTGCACTGATAAATAGGTCATCTTCTTTATATTGTATTCCCGACAGTGAGATTCTATTGAAGATATTTGTACTGATAAATCAGGTCATTTTCTTTATATTGTATTCCTGACAGTAAGATTTTATTGGAAGATGTTTGCACTGATAAATCGGGTCATTTTCGTAATATCGTATTCCTGATTCTGATAAACTGTCAATCTTTCCCCTCAAGCCCTCTGACATATATATAAGTATTAGACATTCAAAATAACTTGCTTTCAGAGACAACACAGAAATTGCTCATAGATTACCTACACCATTATATACAATTTTGTTTTTGCAAATTTTGCCCCCAAATATTAACCAATTATTGCACCATAAGACCTATCTTCTTATGCCTTTCTATAGAACATTTTTTCCACTTCAATTCAAAATCCTTCATAAGTAGAGTGCAATGCAACTGATAGGGGAAATCAGCAAATGGTTGATAGCATTTTTAACGGCACTTTAATATATTTCCCCCAAGGAAATTGAGGGCTCTTGAAATCCTCAGGAAAAGTTCTATTCCACTTTCACATTCCCCAGTTTGAACTCTAGCCTCCTCCTGGATATTCAGTGTCAGAGCCGGGTAAATTAATTCATATAAATATGTCCAAAAAGCTGACTAAGACACAGTCATATTCATAGAGCATTTCCATATATTGGGCAGACTCCCTGTGGATTTAAAGGGACCGGCCTAGATTCTTCCCACTAATTGTTTACCTACATATTTTTTACATGAATCGGTAAAACATGTTTATAGTAATATAACCTACGAGTAGTTTTCCATGATTTTGAGGAATACCTGCTTTAATTTTTTTCGCCGGCGAAAAAAAAGATGTGAAAACAGTGTTTCTAGTTTCAAAATTTAAAAAGAGTTTGTTTCTACACATGTGATGGGTAAACAAATTATTTTTGTTGAAATTGTTTCTTTTTTTAATATGTATCAAATCATCTCTAAGAGCTTTATTTGATTTTTTATCTGGTAAATCCAGATCTGAGGTAAAAATTTAGGATTCAGAAAACACAAGTAGTCACACCACCATGAAAGAATGATATATATTGCAAATTAGTTATCTCTCAATTTGAGCCATTTCTGTGTAAATTTTTGTACTTTTTTTGGATATCACTACACTTTTAAGCTTTATTTAGAGCATTTCCAAAAGTTTTTAATTCTAAGTGGAATCAAGGCTAGTCCCTTTAAGCGTTCCCGCAAACCCATTTAGAGCCTTCCCTTCCTGGTTATCTTGTGTCAGAGTCAGGTAAATTAATTCTAATAAACATGGTCTAAAACGTACTCATAACCACTGGGCAGACTCCCTGTGGGTTAAAGCGTTCCCGCAAACCCATTTAGAGCCTTCCCTTCCTGGATATCTTGTGTCAGAGTCAAGTAAATTAATTCTAATAAACATGGTCTAAAACGCACTCATAACCACTGGTCAGACTCCCTGTGGGTTAAAGTGGTCTTGTACCCACTAAGAACACTCCCCTCCTGGACACAACTACCCCATCGTAGGTCAATGTGCGCAGCACAGCTAAACACTAATCCTGGTCACCTATACATTTTGTCTTGTATTGTGAATTATCCTGTATGGATATTACTCAAAATGTCTTGGTTAAAAGATATCAACCACCAATTATGATCGCGCATATAGGAAGATATCTTGTATGAGTATAAATTTTAGCAGTTGTTTTGTCAATCAGAATTCTATTATGGTCAATTTTGTGGAAAAATGATGAATTCATGATGTAACATCCTGGTTTTATTATTATTTGAACCAATCCCACATACTAGTATCCTGTTTTATGTACATATGCAATTCTACAGATCCGGAAACTGTAAATACAGATTTACACCACACACACAATTTGAGGATTATGGGATACGTACCCAGCTGACTTTATTGTAATTCCAAGCCATCCCATGATGCAGTACGGCAGTCTCCATGAATAAAATTCTGTTGACCGTACAATTAGGTGACCATATCAATATTAACAATCAGCACCATAGGTCAATGTGAGTAATTACTTCTTAATATGACCATCAAAGTCCAAAACTTTTCTAAACTAATTAAATCAACACCCGACAAAGACAATGACACATTCATACGCACTAACAAACAAACCGGAACGCAACAAGCGCTGCACACCACATACTTTATGTTCTTGCAGTCTGATTAGCTAGGTGACACGCTAAGTGTATGAATAAAACTCATTAAAAGAAGAAATGGAACTTATATTGCCATTTTTCCAGACTCTACTATTATGATATAGCTGCAAGGAGAAATCACACCTCCTCCTACCTTTAAGGAATTAAGTAACACAAAATAAGTGAACTTTTTAGAAAATATGTTTACACTGCCGCCACAGGCGCAGTGTCTTGTCTACTTTGTGTTTCTTCTTTCTTACCCTGCCGCCACAGGCGCAGGGTCTTGTCTTCTTAGTGTTTCTTCTTTCTTCTCCTTCTATCATTTTGTAACGCTTATAAATTCAACAGTTCTTGAAGGATTTTGATATAAAATTGGATGGATTGAGTATGATACAAAAAGATATTGGCCGAGCTATGAATTTTACGAAATAGCAGCGTCGAGCTCGATATTTCTAAAACTCATAGCGAGACCAATATCTTTGAGTATCATGCGAAAAAATCCATCCAATTTTATCATTATTATATTCAAAATCTGACATTTTGTTTTCTGTCCGATATCCCTGTCCGATTTTTTTGGAAATCGGTCAGCTCAGAACATAATAATGACCATTATCATGCTTTGAGGTGTCCAAGTGTGGGAAAATATTGGATCCAAAACATGATAATGATAAAATTGGATGATTTACGCCCAATATTTATTGGTCTCGCTATGAGTTTTAAAATATTGGACTCGACTGCGTCTCGTCCAGCAACTCATAGCTCGACCAATAAATATGGGCTCAATCGATCCAATGTTATACCAAACTTGGTCACAACAACACTTATTCCGGCTGCTACAAGTCATGTGACCTTTGACCCCACAAAGGTCACACAGGGGTCACAAGGGTCAAAAACGTGATTTCACAAAAAAGTTTTCAACTCATCAGGGTTAAGTTGTATGATCTTGTGATTTGAGCATATGAAGCAACTTATGACCCCTAATAAAAAAAGTGCTTTTTGGGGTGACCCGGGGTCACATGAGGTCACACGAGTCAAATATTGATTTTTGCCAAAATCACCATAACTTCCACAAACAATGACGGATCTTGACTAAACTTGGTCAAAATAATCTTTGACCCTACTCCAACATGTCATGTGACCCACAGGGGTCACAAGGTCACATGGGGTCACAAGGGGTCAAAAACGTGATTTTTACAAAAACGTGTTCAGCTCGTCAGGTATACATTGCATAATTTTATAACTCATGTATAGTAAATAGCTTATGAGTCTTAATAAAAGTTGTGCTCATGAGGGTGACCCGGGGTCACATGGGGTCACATGGGTCAAATATTGTTTTTTACCAAAATCACTTTAACTTCTACAAACAATGACTGATCTTGACTAAATTTGGTCAAAATAATCTTTGACCCCACCCCAACATGTCATGTGACCCCACAAAGGTCACGAGGTCACTTTGGGTCACAAGGGGTCAAAAACATGATTTTTACAAAAACGTGTTCAGCTCGTCAGGTATACATTGCATGATTGTAACTCATGTGTAGTATATAGCTCGAAAGTCTTAACAAAAGTTGTGCTCATGGGGGTGACCCGGGGTCACATGGGTCAAATATTGATTTTTACCAAAATCACCATAACTTCTTCAAACAATGGAGGATCTTCACTAAACTTGTCATATGGGGTCACAAGGTGTCAAAAACGTGATTTTAACCAACATGTATAGTAAATAGCTCATGAGTTTTAACAAAAGTTGTGGTCATGGGGGTGACCCGGGGTCATGGGGGTGACCAGGGGTCACATGGGTCAAATATTGATTTTTACCAAAATCACTGTAACTCATATACACAAAAGCGGATCTTGACCAAATTTCTTTAATATAATCCTTGACATCACCCCAACATTTCATGTGACCCATGGGGTCACAAGGTCACATGGGTGTCACACAGGGTCGAAAAATGTGATTTTTACAAAAAAAAATTCAACTTGTCAGAGTTACATTGCATGATCGAATAACTCATGCATAGTAAGTAGCTTATGAGTCTTTACAAAGGTTGTGCTCATGGGGTTACCCGGGGCCACATGGGTTAAGTATTGATTTTTACCAAAATCACCGTAACTACTTTACACAATGGCGGATCTTTACCAAACTCTTCAAAATAATCCTTGATATCAACCCAACATGTCATGTGACCCATGGAGTCACAGGGTCACATGGAGGTCACACTGAGTCAAAAACTTGATTTTTATAACAAAAAAAAGTTTCAACTCGTCAGGGTTACACTGCTTGATCGTATGACTCATGCATCGTAAGCAGCTCATAAAACTTATCAAAAGTTGCACTCATGGGGGTGACCCGTGACTCTGGGTCACACAGGTCAAAAATTAATTTTTATCAAAATCACCATAACTTCTACATATAATGGTGGATTTTGACCAAACTGAGTCAAATAATTCTTGACCCCACCCAAACTTATCACGTGACCTTGTTGGAGTTAAAGGTTACATAGGGGTCATGGAGGATTCGAGAACTGGATTTTCATAAAACATTTTATTTACTCAGATTACCGTGGCTTATGCATTTGATCAAGTAAGGGTCACATACGAGGTCACACGAGTCATAAAAAAAATGCGGCAGGGTCAGCCTCACTACAGTGACGGAATCATGTCTAGTTCTTCTTCTTCTTCTTCTTTCTTTCTTCTGTCATTTTCTAACGCTTATAACTTTAACAGTTCTTGGCGGGTTTTCACCAAACTTGGTCACAACAATACTTACCTCGGCTGCTACAAGTCATGTGACCTTTGACCCCACAAAGGTCACACAGGGGTCAAAAACGTGATTTCACAAAAAAAGTTTTCAACTCATCAGGGTTAAGTTGTATGATCTTGTGATTTGAGCATATGAAGCAGCTTATGACCCCAAATAAAAATAGTGCTTTTTGGGGTGACCCGAGGTCACATTGGGTCACACGGGTCAAATATTGATTTTTACAAAAATCACCATAACTTCTACAAACAATGGCGGATCTTGACCAAACTTGGTCAAAATAATCTTTGACCCTACCCCAACATGTCATGTGACCCATAGGGGCCACAAGGTCACATGGGGTCACAAGGGGTCACAAACGTGATTTTTACAAAAACGTTTTCAGCTCATCAGGGTTACATTGTATGATTGTATAACTCATGTATAGTAAAGAGCTTATAAGTCTTAACAAAAGTTGTGCTCATGGGGGTGACCCGGGGTCATATGGGGGTCACACGAGTCAAATATTGATTTTTACCAAAATCACCATATCTTCTACAAATAATGGTGGATCTTGACTAAACTTGGTCAAAATAATCTTTGACCCCACACCAATAAGTCATGTGACCCATAGGGGTCACAAGGTCACATGGAGTCACAAGGGGACACAAACGTGATTTTTACAAAAACGTTTTCAGCTCGTCAGGGTTATATTGCATGATTGTATAACTCATGTATAGTAAATAGCTCAGTAGTCTTAACAAAGGTTGTGCTCATGGGGGTAACCCAGGGTCACATGGGGTCACACAGGTCAAATATTGATTTTTTACCAAAATCAACATAACTTCTACATACTATGGCGGATCTTGACTAAACTTGGTCAAAATAATCTTTGATCCCACCCCAATAAGTCATGTGACCCATAGGGGTCACAAGGTCACATGGGGTCACAAGGAGTCAAAAACAAGATTTTTACAAAAACGTTTACAGCTCCAAAGGGTTACATTGCATGATTGTATTGTTACGGTCAGAGATGTTAAATGACCAAGGCCAAATTCACCTTTCTGGTTCTTAAATGAAACAAAATAAATACACTGAACTTTAGAATAAGTTTCAACAATTTTAATACAAGTACTTTCTTTTAGCACAGTTCAAACACTTAGTTTTACATTGTATTTATAACTTACAGTTTAGTGATACCGCTGCGAATTCCGCGCGAACCTAGGTTAAGTTTATATTCCATGTATAGTCTGTTATTAATCCATGGCACAAAGTCCCGAAATCCACTTGGAAAAATAGTTCCACAATGTTCCTGACGACCTCCAACGGCGCTGCAACAATCACAATGAAGCTCTGCTTGGCTTTACAAAATATTTCACAAGCTGGATCCAATGCACATAAAATTATCCACTCTGATAATGCTCCACTGTCTCTTTATCATAAATATCTCCAACTCCAACAAGGTATCGCCAATCTCCATTCAAAATATCTCTAAACTCAAATCTCCATTCGTCTGTATAATAACTCACACCCAACAAAATGTAGCTTTCCAACCAGCAATTTCACTTCCAAAGTTTCAGCTATCGATATCTCACTGACAAACTCAAAACAACTTCTGACCAAATCTAATCAGGCCACGGGCCACAGTTTCAACATTTTCATCAAAATTCCCCCACGACATCATTACTACATTTAACATAGTAAATTGTACAGTCTTCAATGTGAGGGATTTTACCAGCATCATTATATTTTCAAGTAAACAAATCAATTTCTGAAACTTTGGGAAATTCCCAATGATCACTTGATATTTTCATGCAATCAATTGCCTATTTATAGAATTGGAAATCACCTCAAAATTGCAAAATAAGATTAATTCAGAAAAAGTCCCCTTTCTGTGGCAATCAAAGATCTCAATAATTAAGTTTCACTAATTAGATAATTAATTAATCAACAAAAACAAATAATTCAGGTTCACATAACAGTATAAGTCATGTATAGTAAATAGATCAGTAGTTTTAACAAAAGTTGTGCTCATGGGGGTGACCCGGGGTCACATGGAGTCACACGGGTCAAATATTGATTTTTAACAAAATAACCATAACTTCTACATTCTATGGCGGATCTTGAGCAACCTTGGTCAAAATAAACTTTGACCCTACCCCAATATGTATGTGACCGATACGGGTCACAAGGTCACATGGGGTCACAAGGGGTCAAAAACGTGATTTTTACAAAAAACATTTTCAGATCGTCAGGGTTACATTGCATAATTGAATAACTAATGTATAGTAAAGTAGCTCATAAGTCTTAACAAAAGTTGTGCTCATGGGGGCGACCCGGGGTCACATGGGGTCACAAGCGTCAAATATTGATTTTAACCAAAAATCACCATAACTTCTACATACAATGGCGGATCTTGACCAAACTTAGTCAAAATAATCTTTGACCCTACCCCAACATGTCATGTGACCCATAGGGGTCATAAGGTCACATGGGGTCACAAGGGGTCAAACACGTGATTTTTACAAAAAAAATCAGCTCATCAGGGTTACATTGCATGATCGTATGTATAGTAAGTACTTATAACAAAAGTCTTACAAAAGTCGTGGGAGTAGCCTGGAGTCACATGGGTCTGATGGGTCAAATATTATTGTTTCAAAATAATCCTTGACCTCGCCCAAACATATCATGTGACCTTACTGGGGTCAAAGTTTGCATACGGGTCACGGGGGTTGAAAAATGAATTTTCATAAAACATTTCATTTACCGTAATCATTTAGATTAATGTTGCACTATTACGTGGCTTAAATGCATTTGATCAATTAAGGGTCACATACGAGGTCACATGAGTCATAAAAAGAATGCGGCAGGGTCCGCGTCACTACAGTGACGGAATCATGTCTAGTTATATTTTTCATTTGTAGGACACTAAAGTTTTTGAACTGATTTTGTTTGTTCGATGGCAAAACACGACTTGACCGACAATATTGTCACTGCAATTTGAGTCGTGTATTGTAAAGCCTTAGACTTGACAGAAAATATTGTCACTGCAATTTGAGTCGTCTATTGTAAGCCTTAGATGAATAGATGTTATAAATAGACAGATGACCGCTTGCGTTCAAGATTATCATTTCAATTGGTTTATTGGAAGTTTGGCTTTCTAAGAAATTCAATATATTGCCTGGTGTTCAGATTTACAAACAAAAAGGATTGGATATCCATTTAAACATGTGATGTTGAGTGTGTTCAAATGCAAAGGATGAGCAAAAGCTGACATTTCTGTCACAACGCATTGGATTAAGAAATTTGATGGTCTCGTGTACTAACCATGAGAAAACAAGTAGTTGCCTAATGCATACTTTGTGTCAGTGGTGAAGATTTCAATATTGTTTTCTGGTATTACACATTTTGCATCTTATCCTAGCTACATAAATTTTATGATTTTTTAATGAAAATTATTTTCCATTATGATCAACATCATTTTATACTAGCCCCCTTGATAGGCCCTACAAATGTACTGACAGGAGTGTTCTTTATATGTGGGTTGCTCTGGCAAAATGAGAGGAAAGTCGCAAATCTACATTTTGAATAAAAGGCTTCTAAATTAAAAATATGGTAAAAAAGTCAAATTTCGTTTTTTTACATAAAACACATTTGTGATGGCTCACCCCGAAAGGGGGGACTTTGAAAATGATATCAATTTTGAATTTTTTCATTTCATCTGTTGCAGCATTTTCTAAGCTTTAAAATGACACCTTACTTGTTGAAATTGATCAAGGGGATCACATTTTACAGCAGAAAATCTGCAGGAAATTCTTATTATTTTCTTTATATTTTGCTGCCTATTTTCACCTGTATCTTGAAAAGTTTTCTGTCGCAAAGTCCCCCTTTTCAGGGTGAGGCATCACATTTATGCATACGTGTTTACCTATACCTAAAGTTTTGAATGTCAACTGCGCTGGGAAGTGTAATTATTCACGGTCAATTGATTGCATATTGCAATTATACACTTTAGTAATCAGTATCTTTGAAATCGATTTACAGATCATTTTTATTGCAATATATATATGTGTCCCGTCATATCTAAAGGTACCTTAATACCGGCATAGTAAATTACGAGATACGGGCCATTGAAGCTGAGCGTAATCAAAAATC
>JXSR01S032669.1:31603-49352 GCA_000969725.1 Ophiothrix spiculata | reverse complement strand
AAAAATAATTTCAAATGTTTTGAAAATCATTGAAAAACTTGAATTTCCTTTAGTTTTTGATAATTTAAATGTGAAAACGTGAAAAATTTTGCTCGCTTCGCGCGAACTTTCATATATTATCTATATTCAGTCGAAATTTGCCAATTTGTACCTGAATTGACAAAACTTTTCAAGTGCTAGCCACGCATTTTCAAAGTTACAT
Source organism: Ophiothrix spiculata (assembly GCA_000969725.1). NCBI lineage: Eukaryota > Metazoa > Echinodermata > Ophiuroidea > Amphilepidida > Ophiotrichidae > Ophiothrix > Ophiothrix spiculata. The sequence goes on along the minus strand of JXSR01S032669.1, from coordinate 49,150 downwards.
AATTTTGCCTCCAGTAATTCGGGGGAAACTGATGGTTGTGCCCCCCACTCAAAAAATCCTGGGCACGCCACTGGCTCAAATTGCAGCTGGCACAAGCGCAGCTCTATCCCCACCGACCCACTAAATTTCATGAATGTAGGGTGCACGGTTTTTAAAGCATTTACCGCATAAATTATGCAAATTAGGTACTTAATTAGCATATTTTGCGACAAAATTGTTTCTGGATCTAGATTGGAACCAGGTCTACCCAGTCACCAAATATCATAAATGTAGGGCATGCAGTGTTCGAGATACGCTCCGGACGGCGAACAGAAAATGGCATCGCTATGTCTCTTCCTGAAAATTTTCAAGCGAGACAATAAAACTAAAAGCCCAAATTGGTTGCAAATTCACCAGCAAGCAGTTGAAACAAATAGCTATCTAATACTATCATTTTTATTAGCAAACAGGATAACCCGGTGCACTACAACTAACATATGCTATCATTAAGTGAGTGTCTGTGAGCGGCTCTGAGCGGCTTGCCATCCAAATAGGACAGATTGGTAAAATTTTATTCCGGAGCGAAAGACTTAAATTAAATCAATATAAAAACATACCTTCAACATTCAGTGTTAATGCAAGATAAATTTCTAAAAATCCTATTCCTATCACAAGCAGTGCTTAAATTCCTTTTCCTAATCCATCCTAGTTATAGAGTACAGGTAGTGAAAGACTTCAAAAACATCCATATATATATATGTCAAAACCAGGCACAATTTCATCCACATAGGTGAGGCAGTATGTCAAAACCAGGCACAATTGGGCAGGAGATGAAATTTTGAGTTCATTGTAAAATATCAAAACAGAGATATTTTGCTTCGCATTGCTTTTTGTTTCATCTCAATTGATCACTGCTAACTGAAGTTATGGAATTTTGAAGTTTGACTTTACAAAATGTTCAAAATAAGAAAAAGCCCATAAAATAAAGAAAATAATAAAGAAATATAAAGGTATATAAAAGAAATGTCTGTCAATTTTTTCTTTTTACCAATGGAATTTTACTTTCAAATTTTCACAACATGTTGGTACCATAGCTAGACACACAAATTTGTAAAAAACTCAGTTTGGACAAAAATTACCGTTCACCTTATTTTGGCCTGAGCTTTCTCCATTTAGAACCTTGCCCAATTTGTGCCTGATTTTGACATACTGCGTCACACAGTACTTGCACTGGTCATTAATTAAATACTAAAAATACAAGGACAAGGTAACAAACAAGTTTATCGTCAAAAACATCCCAATTTTTTTGGAGATGCCATATTTTTTTGAAGGGGGGGGGGGGTTCTGTAGAGTTAAACAAGAAAATTTAACATATACAGAAATAATCATATAAAAAAATTCTTTGCTGAAAAGTATGCAAGAAATATCCACATCACATAACCTTACAAATATCATCATTTAGAGAATAATAATAAAAACAAAACGATGCACAATAACTGCCCTACGTAATTTTGATCAATAAGTCTGGATGGAAAATATATATTTTTTTTTTAACATGGCCTACATGATAACAATTACAATACTTTAAATACAACAATAAATAAAGTTTTTTAATTTGTTGTTTTGGTTTTTCAAGTTCAAATTGGTTGTATCTATGAAAGTCATGCAGTGATGTATCCAGGAAAAGGCAAGGGCTTGTCTAAATATGCAAATACTGATCTTCAACTTTAATAGTTGACATTTTCTTCAAAAGGGGGTGGGTCTCAATTATACCTGGATGGGTCATATCATAGTCTTACTGATATAAAGACATGGGGGAGGTCATGACATTTACTCATTGCAAAAAGCTGTTATAAATCTTTGTCCACACTTACTTTTATTCAATGCACTGCCTGTGACGTCACATCAGCACCAAATCCCAATGTAGCAGATATATTGCTGTTGGGGATTAATGATTTAAGATTCAAGACATGGAGGCATACTGGTGTGAAGAAAAAATACTAAGGGTTAAATCAACATGAGTTTGCATCATTTGGGTCATATTTTCATAAAAATGTTCCCCTTAAGACTCTGCTTCCTGCAACTTATCTACATTAAACACAAATAAAATCAAAACACACTCATCTGTCAAGACTGCAAAATATGAAAGCTTTAAATAGCCCAGGGCGGGATATTAAACTCTTCAACTAGAGAGTTGGAATAAAAATATCAACACCTATCCCCTATCACTCTTTTGGGACCTATCCCCTCTGAAGAAAATGCCACTTTCTCAAAGCCTCCATGCATGTGATGAATGGCAAGATTCAAATTAACTGACCAAATCTGAACTAGGAAAATCAGACAATGGAGTCCTGATAAGTGGAATTATTGTCTCTGTTAATCCGAAACAAAATTGTATGGCTCCATCCCTGAATTAATCCTCTCAACTGTGACTGGTTTCCAGAGTTTCTCAAAAAAATGTTAAAGGCATTAGCCATGATCATCAAAATAAAGATAATCATTCTTGTTGAACTTGAATATTTATAGTAAAAAAAGAACAATATTTATGCTTTTATTTTCTATTAACTCAGTGATAGTGTTTCTAGAAATTAATCACTAAATTCTTAGAATTTAAACTTCTTTGTTACTAACAATGTATTTTAATGAAGAGATAATGTTGTTAAGTCTGAGACAAATATACCAATGTTGGTATATTTGTCTCAGGTTAAGTATATTTAACCTTCCGAAAAAGAATAATATTCACTTTTAAATCAACAGGCATTTTCCAACTTTAGGAAAATAGAAACACTGCTAACAGAACACCAGGAAATTAAGGACGAGTAAATTGATTTTGTTTGGTTGTTTTTGTTCTATTAAGGTATTTCTTTGATTCAATAAGTTTTCACAAATTTTCATATCCAAGTGGATCATGGTTAATGCCTTTAATAGATCTAATTTTTGAATGCTAAAGTTGTGAGGGTAGACAAGCGTAAGCCATGAATTGGTCAAAAAAGTGCAATATTATTTATCCTTACCCTCTACCTAAGTGTGCGAGAGTAAGGGTTATTGAGGAAACTACCATATAAACTCAAGAAACAGGTTGTGAAAGAACCTGGAAATTTCAATGACTTAATACAACATACTGTTGTTTGAAGTGGACATTAATTAATTTTTAACCAAAAACTCATTTTTTTCTTCACAGAAAGTTGAAAAAGCAGTAAAAATAACTGAATTGTGTTTCATAATAAAGTGTTGAACTCATTCTAAAACAATAATTTCATTTTGGTTGAAATTTTGTAAATTTGGAGCTCATTTATTGGAATTTTGTAAAATCAGATTTGTGCAAAAATGAGGGTGCTATATTTCAAAATTATTGATTATATTTGATTATCGATTATGTTGTTTGATCTGTAAAGATTTTGACTAAAAATGATGAATAATTTTTTTTTTTTAGGTCAGATACTTCATTTGTATATCCAATTTCGGTGGTACACACCAGCATACCTCTTCTACATCCAAAAATGAGTTTTTATGAATGGCGCCATCTATTTTGACACTTGAAAAATAAAATGTCCCTATTTCTATTGGGTTCAAACAACAGTGAACACATAAAATTGATTTTTTTTAAACAAATATATTTATCTTTAATTTAAAAGTGTGAAAAATTATTCTTATTAGACTTATTAAAATTTTGATGTGACAACATTTTAAAGTTTGTTGCTTTTTCACAATTTTGCATGTATATGCCTGAATGATGCCTCCACAACTGCTTGCTTCCACATCCTTCCCTTTAGACTCTGCTCACATTTTTGTCCTTAAATTGTTTCGGGGTCTGATATAGGACATCAAACATTTCATTAAAAAACAATAAGACACAGTAAAAAATATTTTGCATTAGGTTTTACTCTTCTTTAAAAAAAAACTTCATTGAACTGCACAGAAAACATTTCATCTCCCCATATTCGTATGACCAGTTCCTGTGTTATGATCAGACAGGGAATGAGGCGCCAGACAATCATTACCTTGAAAATATACACTTTGCGATAGACCCTACTGCTAGTACTCAAGACTGAATTCTATACACAGTAATCATAATATGGAGGTCAATTTGTGTTACCATACACTTGCATGGCTTAAATAATTTCACGCTTCATGATTGTTCATATATAGTCAATCTATGAACTCATTTTAAACATTAACATTTATATAGGCGCACAACATGTTCAAATTTATTGTACATTTCTCTTTCAACAAGAGTTAAAGGAGGATGGTCTGACTCAGGGTTGGCCGATTTAAACCAGGCTGATTTTACTCGCGATTTAAGGGGAAACTACCCACCTATTTCATGTTGAGCATGATTTCTGAGCTATCTAGATTTGTAAAATCTCAGCACTTTAAGCTGTATTTTACTTTTTATTTGATGAAAATTGGACGTTCCATTCCAGAGTTATGATTAATCAAAGTTGATTGTATCACGCAAACCAATATTATTTCTTATGTTTCTTATTGTTTTTCAAGCAGCTATATTTCCTTTTATTCTTATTGTTTTTTCAAGCAGCGATATTTAAGAAAATGCTAGATAAATACGTTTTTGGATAATAATAGTGATTATTTACTGATATTTTGTATTGATAAATAATATAAGTAACATTGATGATAAAATTTAAATTTATGAATCAAAATTACAATAAATAATTTTTAAAAATAAAATCAATTAAGTGTTTCTAGACTTTAAATGCATTTATCTCAAAATGTGATTTTCGCAGATATCAAAATCCCCCGCCAAATTTTCACACCCTAAACGATGTCCTAGAATCATGAAATTTGGCACAGAGCATGTATTTGTAAAGTTCTATGGGGCTATGGAGCCATTTTTTGATAAGTGGTATACTTTTTGATTTATAGGTGCTTCAAGTTCTTACCAGCAGCAGATTTCAATATATCTATTTACCCAGTTGCCATGGCAACACAGATCGACATAGAGACAAACACTCCCATAGCCCCACAGATCTTTCCTAATGGTACAAACTTATAATGTTAAACTTCCACATATACTTCACTCAATGGGTCAATTTTTGGCGGGGGTTTTCATATTTTGCATTTACCCAAAAAAAGTTTGTTGACCTTTGACCTTGCCTAATTTGCATACAAAAGGTTATATGACACGTTAAGTTACATTTTTGCAAACCTTACATTGTAAGAATTAATTTGATATATGGCTTGCTATACGTGCATGTAAGTAAGTGGTAATATGTGCACATTTATAAAGTAAGGTGAGAATGTGGGTAGTTCCCCGGCCCCTTAAATCATCATTTAAATTGAAAAAAATCTGATTTTAATTAATTTATATCGATTTTTATGATTTAAATCACGATTTAAATTGATTTAAATCATGGATTTTTTTTAAATCACGACTTTTGCCAACCTTGGTCTGACTGCTTCAATCTGTTTTTCATTTTTCCCTTTTTATAGTCATTTAAAACTGCCAAGGTACCATAATATTTCTCAAATGTTCTTGTATAAGCTATGTGAAATTTTACTGTAAAAACATGTTTCCATTTGGAAATATATATGAAAATGTGTCTACTTATTGTAACCATAATAAAACTAGCAAAGTACAGGGAGTTGTGAAAGACTGCTCAAAATCAAAATGGTTGGATCAACTTAAGGTGTCTGGTCCATGATAGATCTGTCTGAAAATTTCTAGTAAAAATCGGCATGATTGATATTTTATAGATGTAGAACCGATTTTTAAAATAAAAATTCAGGGTCACCGGACTTGTTTTTGCATGCGAGTCGGTTTTAAAACAGCATTTTTTTAGTTTTTTTGGGAAAAATTAGTACAAGGGTTGATGGGAAATGTGGCAAAAGTGGCATTATTTAGTGTTGATTTAAAAATTCCACCCGAAATCTGTTGTCAATTTTTCACAAACGTTGCGCACAAGTATGTTCCTTGAAATAAAACAATAAAATTGGGGGTCAACGAACTAATTTTAAAAATATTAAAATATGGCAATTTTTAGCTTCAAAACACTACTTAATGCACATGCGTATTACGGCACTTACCAACTCGGAAACTAGCACATACTGGTACGCAAGTGCCTGGACCAGACACCTTATCTTTCACATAAGAGACTGAAAACTCAAATTTGAAGATTTGACAATTTTCCTTTGTAAGTGCAGTGTAAATCCACTTAGATTACTGAACTCACTGTTTGTTTTCTTGCACATAAATACACATAATTAAACAGTGACCAAAAACATTGGGTCTGTTAATAATTACACCATTACAGCAAATTTATATTACAACTTTGCTACAAATATCAAAAGCACAAACAAATACATGTATAATGACAAAATGTGTCAACAGATTTATCCAATATTTGTACATGCCAATACTATGTTATTTTGTTGAGTGGATAGAGTCCATTTCCTCCCTCCCCTATTTCCAAATACCTGTCCTGTGTGAATTCGGATTAGGCCTAAAAAATGGTTGCGTTGCCCTTTCCAACTGATCCAAAATCTGGCAAAAATTGGGTTGGTATTTTTTTCTGTTACATTTACTGTTTCTAGCACAACAACTCACAATAAATATGTTAAATTAACACCTTTGATGTAATGTCCGAAATAAATAAGAAATGATCTTGCTATGTTATTTATATAACTTTAACATGCATTGTTTTCAGAGATTTTATTTAAAGCTTAAAAATCTGGTTTGAGAAAGTAAAAAATAAATAAACCCGACCGACCGACCTGACTTTGAAAAAAAATCCCTAAAAGAGCAAGACAACAATTAATTTGTTAGCCTAATTGTTACGGATACACATCGGTAAATACGTCCCCATTGACTTTACATGCAAAGTGACCTGTCAATAAACGCCATTTTCTCGACTTAAAAGTGACTGGTTACCTTGTGCTTGGTCTCAATTGAAAGATAATGGACATATCTCTTCTACAAAATGAACAAAAATATATGGTCAAGGCAAAGTTTTCGAGATACGGTGCAACAAAGTCACGCATCATTTTGAGTGCGCCCATGGCCATGGGGAAAATAGTGCAAGTGACAAGAAACCCTGGTTTCTCCAAAAGTCATAAAATTTCTTCAAAAATGATACAAACAAAATCATTACATCATGGTTGATTAAATAAAAGTCCAATTAGCATGATAAACTGTAAAAATGTTGAGAAAAAATAATATTTTCTACATATTCTGAAATTAATTTTAGGCAACAAGGGTCACTTTCTGCATGCCAACAGGCATTCTCAACCTAGCAGACGACGCTGCACAATTTATTTACCGATGAGGTATCTTACATACAGTAATGTATACCTTAATATTTTAACCTTGCACAGACCTCTGGGGTAACTTTCTCAATTTACTTTACAGACAGTAAAACTGCAATTCAACCCTCCTATTCTGGCCATGCTATATCATGATTTATATAGCCATTTAGGTCAATTAATAAAAATTATGAATTTTACAACTTTTTTTTACTTCAAAATATGGTGAGGGTCCTTATCATTTTTTTCCAAAAGTTATTATTTATTTCTGTGTAAAATTCGTATTCCAACAGCTTTGTTGATCGACACATTCCACAAATGGAGAGTCCACTTGTTTAAAAAAGTGTGTGAAATGTGTTTCGGCAAAAGAGAAAAACAAGTTTGTTTCCCGTAGGCCGCAGGCATTTCGTTTTGGCATCATAATTTGTGTATTTCATTTTTTTATTTTGATATTTAAGAAAACATAAATCAGAATAGCCAATTTGATAAAAACAACAGGATTAATTACAAAATTATTACTAAAGAAGTGTTTTCTTTGCAATAAACAATTGAAATCGCACAGATTTCTTACTTAATATTCAACACCAATTCAGATTTTCAATTAAAACTTATCTTGAAAAAAAAAAACATTTCACATTTAGGTTTTTGGACCACCTACAGGAAACAAACTTGTTTTTTTTTTTTTTTTTTTGCCTTATGATCATTATTTATTTTCAGCACACTTACAAAAGCAAAGTTATAACTACCTGGCAGAAATTTGTTCCAGGTCCTTCCCTTGCTGTAATGTATCTCATTTTAAAGGGACGGCCTAGATTCTTCCCACTAATTTTTACCTACATATTTTTTTTAACTTTAATCGATAGAACATGTTTATAGTAATATATAACCTGCAAGTAGTTTTCCATGATTTTCAGGAATATTAGAGAAAATTGCAATTCTTTACCTACTTTAATTTTTGTCGCCGGCGACAAAAAGTGGTGTGAAAACAGTGTTTCTAGTTTGAAAACTTAACAAAATCTTGTTTCTACACCTGTGATGGCCAAACAAATTATTGTTGATGAAATTGTTTCTCTTTTAATATGTATTAAATACTATCTCTAGAGGAACTTTGATTGATCTTTTATCTGATAAATCTATCTGAGGTACAAATTTAGGAATAGGAAACACAGGATAGTCACACCACCACCAAAGAACGTTATTGTAAATATAGTTCTCTCTCAATTTAAGCCATTTGTGTGTAAATTTTTGCAGTTTTTTTTTATTTTACTATACTTTTTAGATATATTTAGATTATTCAATTAAGTTTTTAATCCTAGATGGAATCTAGGCTAGTCCCTTTAAGTTGATAATACCGATAATTGAAGATGGCGTATTGGTGTGTATTACTTTTCGGGTGATTTGCTACCCGGGTACCCAACTTTTTTTTCTGTCGGGTTGTATTGATAATTGAACATTAACATTATTAGAACGGGTATACTACGACCAGATGGTGTCTCAAATACACCAACATGACCAAAAAATAGGATCTTTCGCTGATTGAGGTCATGATTTATCATGGTTACTTTGATCTGATGATGATTCTATCATAAATTGTTGAACACAACATTTTTTGTCTAGTTCGGGTAATCAGTTGGCAGATGTTGTACCCAGGTAATCTCATGACAGGCGGGTACCCAGGTTCTTGTCCCAGGCCTAGTGTGTATGAGTAAGTAAATACTACTACTTTGCTGCAGTAAGATTTAGTCAAGATTTCACTTTTTAAATGCAACAGCAGTTTTCAAAATATACAATTTCTATCATATACACAATATACATACTGTTTTAAGCATTTTGAAATAAATAAATGTTAATTATATAAAAATAAATCACCACCATTTTGTCTGTTTCCACCTTCTTAAAATTGCACCATAGTTGATACCGTAATCTTGTTTACGATATCTTTTCATTTGAGTTGTACAAGAACAAATCATTAATATCAATTTTCAAACCACTAAGATCACATAATTCATTTTGCTAAACATAAAAAGGCAAATTAATATCATCAATCTACTTTACGTAGCTAATGTCACTTTATACATGATACGAAAGGTGCGCTGGTGAAATTAGCAGAAACTCATGCTTGATGAATTTATTAAAACAGCTAATGAAAATTGGGTAAAAAATCAATTTTGTTTTGTTTTTTGATTAAACCATCACATCCATACATGATATTACTCTAATTCTATATACAATTTGAGTAACATTTATGACTTGAAAATGGTAATTTTAATGGCTTTTATTGATATTTTTTTACTTTTGTGCAAATTGCACTAAGATGGGTTTGGTTCAATGATGACATTATTTTCAACTGCAAGTTTATTGTCCAACTAGAGACAATTCTGTTGGACGCACTGATGTCACAGACTAGAATGCTCTCTTCTGATTGGTCAATCAAGGCTGTTCCATGTTACTCCCTGGCGTGAAACATTGCATTGGCGGTCAATGAAAATGTCTATAAAATTTTCATTTTCAGCTAAAATAATTTTTGTATCAACCCCTTTCTTTGATATATTAGTAAAAATGTGCCCTTCAACTTTATTGTAAGAAAAATTTAAACAATCAGAGCGGAAACATAAAATATTTTGGAAATATTAGTTCACTCCATAGACATTGCACAGTAAGTTTCACGCCAGTAACAAAGACTGAGTACTCCAAATTCAACAACTGTGTCCGACAGAATAGATGTTATTGGGTTTCTTTGGTAACCTTTCAGATATTACTCTTATGTAGTCTAGACTGATAAATTAGTTACCATGTTCAATGGTGCATATAGTTCATCTACTTCAAAGCCAATTTACGTCATATTATGTCAACAAATATGATAATATATATATCACGTTAGCTGAGAATGTAAAGAATTAAATATGTGACCCATAATATAGAAGCATGTCATGTCACATCATGTTTTTCATTTCATGAAACTGATTTATCAAATACTTGATATTCGATTTACTAGTGACCAACACATTCAAATGACATCATGATACATGACAAGTTAACCTGTACAAGATATCGATTAACGAGACAATGTACATGATTCTGATGTGATGAAAATCTCACCTCTTTTCTAGAACTTTAAATTCAAAGAAGAGAACAAAATAAATGTAGCCTGAAAATTTCACTTGATTCCGGCCAAGTAACAAGTTTTTTTGAAAATTCCAATCGGCTCATCTGTTATAATTACTGTGGACGCCAACAGTAATTAGAAAATGACACATTTTTGAACTTTTATCAAAAATGAAAGCATATTCAAAAGAATGGTCTGGCCTGGATCGTAACAAATACCAGTTAAGGATTGCTACCAGTTAAAAAACTCAATTTTGAAAGAGGTGACCTTGAGGATGAAAAGTGGTCATGAACTGCCCCTTGAATATTTATCACTTTTAACAAGAATTCATCTTCAAGTATGGGACAACATGGTGTGATCAATTTCACGAAATGAGAAACATGTAGGTTGTGACATGTGCCAAGTGTGAGGGTTTGATATGATGGGTCACATATGTGCTAAACTCAAATTTGAAATTGTTAACTTTCTGCTCATTTTGCCGGAGCATTTAACATATGTGACCAGCCATATCGAAAGGTACCTTTCGGGCTGATTAAGAAAACTATAGCTTAAACTTTCTGTCTGTACTGTTTAAACTTGAATGGAGAAGGGATTTATATATCGGTTTTTAAAACATTTGTTTTGGATGTTGGAACCTGAATAATATGATAGAATACATTTGAAATTAAGGTATCGTTTATGATGAAATTAGAAATTTGACCTTGGACTTGATTTTTGACTATGCTCAGCTTCAATCGCCCATATCTCCTAATTTACTATGCCGACTTTATAAGGTACCTTTCAATATGACGGGTCACATATGTTGTACATTGCATGATCAGGGGTGCAAGAATGAGGTGATAAAAAAGCTAGTGACAAAATGCACATAACAGGTTAAAAATGAAAGAAAAAGCTTATATTATGCTCTTTTGAAGACATAAAAAAGCTGTAAACTCTCATACCCCTGTATGATGCACTTGAAATACACTGAATGCAACTGGAAAACATTTGAACATTAAACAAAGTATGTACAAAAATTTGGCATACCACCAATTAACTCAGCAGTTTCAATGAGTACTTATTTTGGAATGCATTCACTGTTGTAATCATTCTGAATTACTGGTCAATTTTTACTTCAGGTTATGTTGGTGTCAATTTCAACCTAAAATTAATGCTGCTTTCATAAATATTGTAGCTTTGTAGCTTAGTAACTATGTCCCTTGTTTATTTTACATCTTTAATTGTTGCTTTGACTCTTCATTTTGCTTTGAAAGTTGAAATCATCTGAACTTGCCATGCGACAAAATATTATTGATATCGATTGTCTTAGCTGCCTAGCAACATGTAGCTTTGCCACATCTGGAAGCAACAAGGGTTTTTTTCCCAAAAAATATATGTTATGTAGCGACAAAGCTACAACTAAACGTACATGAAAGCAGCATTAAAACTCAGCAGTTCACCAAAGGTGTCGGCATTCTAGCAAACATCATACATCGAAAAAATGAAGAGGAAAAATGCTGTTTAAAAACTAGGAATGGTAGTCCCCTAAGTAACCTTACTGTCCAGGTTGTACAGTAAAGTGTAGGTTCACAACTCTCACGCAACATTAGTTTCAAGTTGTTATGGCCTATGGAAGGCGGACTTTGATTCCAGGAGGACCTTGATTACTTTTACACCGATTTGCTAGAATGTCAACATTGCTTTACCTCAGTAACCCAGTTTCACTTTTATTAGATAATACTATCACCTTTGACCCTCCTTTCCTGCTAATTTGGTCAGCAACGTGATTAGCTGTGCCGCAGTTTCATACCGCCCATACGCTTTACTAGGCTTCTCACATTCACCTATCAGTGATCTGAGTTCATCTGCTTCAGGGAGTGTGGATGGAATATCGTGTAAGAGACCACCTGGTTGTGAGATTGTATCATCTATATCCAAACCTAAAGGTAATCAATATAGAAACAAATTAACACTGGAAGGTCAAAAAAAATATTCATTGATAGTGATTGACATTTGATGCACCAATCCTGAGTTCTGAGGGATATCGCATGAGATGAGTTTTTGACATGTTCAGATAAATAATGGTAAAATGTCAGACCAGAGCTCTGGGAGGCACTGACATACATGTAGAAAAGTGATACTGATGGTGTGTGCAGCCCTCCTATCTGCACGCTATCTAGACCCCCTCCCCCAGCACAATCTTTAGCTCACAAACCTCCCCCTTTTTTTCTCAAGACCTCCTTTATACTTTGTAAGCTAAATTTGGGACTTTTTTGGTTCAGGAACTAAAATTTACCCCATAAAATTGCTCTCAGTGGTCAATTTTAGAGTCACTTAAGAATTGTTCTCTTGCCCCTTTTTCAGACTGAGTTATCCTCGTTTCTGTATACTACAGGTTTGGAAATTGGGGCTGTTCACCCCTATGTACCATTTATGTGGCAATCACCCACGGGGGACCAAAGTAGCACCCCCATTACCAAACATTTTACATTGTTGCTTGGCATAGTCTCAAGTGTGGCAAATAGGTCAGTATAAGAAATATAAGATATGCATGCAATCTTCTCTTAAAGGAGCTTGGTCTGATTTCTCTAAAATTAACTTTTCAATGACATATGAAAAATGATCACTCAAAAGGTCTAATTTTCAAATTTCAGCTAAAGCGGTCAAACCGTTTTGATTTTATGGACAATTTTGTATTTCAAAGCTGCCTATATGTTACTGTGTAAAATTAATTATGGTTACCATAATAAGACACATTTTAATACATATCTCCAAAACAAAACATAACTCAGCTGTGAACTTTCACATGGGTTATAAGAAATATATATGAGCAACATTTTGGTACCCAAAAGTTTGAAAAAAAGTCAACGCAATTGGACCATGCTCCTTTAATTAAGGCATATGCCACACCATTTTCAAGGATGTCACCGAGTACACTGGCAAGCTATCCCATACATACAGTGTATGGGGGGGATGGAAGTTTGGCCAGTGGAAGAATGCAGTTTTGCATACAGGTACAGCAAGAGCATGGCAATTAATGCCCTGACAGGCTCAATGATGTAGCTCTCCCGACAATACATTGGGCTCTCCAAACAGGAAAGTCAATCTGTACTTCACACATCCAGATGCATCTAGATTAACCCTAAAATAGCAAGGCTTTTTTTGACCCAACTCACAGCCAGGGGGGGGGGGGATAATCTCGGAAACCAATCGACAAAACATTAACCCTAAACACTCTCTCCTCGGAAATTTTAAAGTCAGAAATTGTGGGGTTAGGGTTAGGTGTAGCGTGCCATTACGCTACGCCACGTCCCAACCCTAGTTCTAATATTCACAAAAATGGTCTTTAAATAAGCGCAAGGCTTTAGGGAAAAAAGTAAGAAAGCAGTTTTAGCGCAAAAAAATAACAACCAGCAGAGGTCTAATAAAAAATGCCGGAGGGGGATCCCCCCCCCATCCCTGTTCTTTTAGGGCTAAACTGGACTTTAGCAAACGATAGCAAGAGCATAAGTGACTGCGCAAGTGCATATATACGAATACTTTGTTTTATTTCCACGCACACCCCAGCGTATCAATACACACAACTTGAGTAAAGTCAGACTGACGCTCATCTGTGTGAACACAATCTGCTCTTCAGAAATGCACATTCATCTAGATTTGACGCTCCCATGTGGAGAGCCCCATTGAGGTCAAAACTTATTTATGAAAACAATTGTTGAAACAATGTGTCTCAGCACATTGAAAGGTAAACATTGCAGTTAAACATCTTTAAAGATACAAGCAAATTGAAACTTGTAAATAATAAAGAAAATAAAAAGGAAATTGTATGCCTCTTTTACCTCAACTTCGAAAATGAATGGCCAATTTTCAAAACTATACCTCATTTTAAAGCCTATTCAATACTCTTTCACTTAAAAAAATGTATTTGTAAAATATGATGTTAGTAATGTACCTTTTGATGTGGCATGTCACAAATTATTTCGATTCATTTCTATAACAAAACACAAACTTATCAAATTTCACTCTAAAAACATATTTTTTCACATTTCAGAATGAAAATATTTTATCTAAAAATTTTCTTTTTCAAGAATTTACACAAATGTGTCCCTTGTACAAAATTTGCCAACTTATCTATTGGGAAAAAGAACTGTGTTTTCAAAAGGCCTTGGGGGAAATTTAATCATTTGAGAAATGGTTGTCATTTCTACTTGATGTCATGCAAGTAGAAATAATACAAATTGTCAATTCCACTTCATGCACTGATGAAAGTGCACAATTGCTGGTATGCAATTTTGATATTGAGTTAATTAGTGATGACTATGTATAATTTACTAGCTAACAATTCTCATGTCTATTACATCAAGCGTAAAGAGATTCCCTACAGACAGAAATGAGGCGTATTCTAATTGGATGCTTTCTTTAGGGGTGGTTAAACGAGCATGGTCCGATTGCGTCAACATTTTTTCAAAGTTTTTTTGAGAATTTGGTACCAAAATATATTTTTCTCATAACCTATGTGAAATTTAACGGCCGAGTTATGTTCTTCGTTTTGGAGATATATGAAAATGTGTCTAATTATGATAACTGTAAACAGTATCCATAGGTGGCTCTGAAATATAAAATGGCCTGGCAAATGGTTTGACCAATTCAGCTTAAAATTGAAACTTAGACCTCTTTAGTAGTCATCATTCACATGGCATTGAAAACTTTATTTTAGAAAATAGTGCTTAAAAAGAGATTGAAGTTAAAAAGAACCCATTTTCTAAAACTTCCGAGTTAAAACAAGCACTAATCTATATACCGTATTGTTGCTAATAATATCCCACTGGGCGGCAACATTTCATGAGGGGTGGGCAATTATTAGAGACCAATTTTCAACATCAACATTTGCACAAAATCGCTAAGTACCGGTAAGCTTTTAAAACAATTACGGCATCTGTTATATGGCCCCCGATAACCCGGAAGTACTGACAATTTTTCCTCATTTCCGGGAACGCGACCTCATTGGTACCGTTTCCTGTTACTAGCGATTGTTGGTTTTAAAAAGCTTAATGATACACGAAAATGCTACAAAATTGAATGTTTTTTAACACATCTCATTGAAATTTTTTGGGGTGGGCGTTTAATAGAGAATGGGCGATTAATAGAAACAATACGGTTATAGATACTGTCATTGTCCAAGTAAATGCCAGGTAAATGTACATGCATGATCCACAGGTAATGGTCAGTTTGCAGCAGCAGCATGCAGCACCTGAGCTTTGGAAGTGCATTCCAATTCAGTGTTTTTGAAATCAGCTCAATCTATCTGTAAATTTAATGCACAACTAAAAAGTACTTGTTCTGTGCCTAGTTTTAGTTGAAGTGCGGCCTCATCTTTAGGCCACAATTTGTATTGGCTGCAATCTTCTTAACCTGTGTGTAGTGCAGGGGTTCTCTTTGTTGACGGGCCATTATAGGGACAAACTCCAGTTCAAAAATACATCTTGGAGGGCCAAATTAAGACCTTTTCCAATGCTTTTCCTATATACCCTGTAAATATTTCCTATATTTCCTGTATTCCAGAGGCGATCAGGGGGCCAAATAAAAGTAGTTCGCGGGCCACGCGAGCCGGATTTGGCCCGTGGGCCGCTATTTGAGAAGGCCTGGTGTAATGTATTTTAAACTCCAAGTTTTGAAATGTGCGCTTATATATATTTTTCCTCTACTTTAATTATAGGTTAATAAATGCATATTTCATATGCGAGTGAAATGAAACAAAATCAATGCGCGCGTGTTCAATTTTGATGCGCTCAATTCACAAGGCCCGTAGGGGCCGAGTGCATTAGACAGCAATCAAAATTTACCGCAAGTGCATTGATTTGTCCCATTTTATGAGCATAATGGAATGCAAATTAATTAATCTAATTCTAGACTTGCTGCAAGTCTTTATGCGTACCTCTTCCACGGGTCGTATTAATACTATAATTACTGCCTTTAACACAACTCTCAGCCAAATAGTGCATCGATACTAAACAACGCCATCACCACTTAAAACAAAAAACGCCACCACCTTTCTATTATTAACAATTCACGATGTAGGCCTAGCCTAATATATCACCAGTCACCAGTATTCGGCCAACAGCTTCTCACTGACTCCCTGTATAGTGAACTTTAATTGCGATATTGTGATTGTGAATCGTGATAATAGCACCTTCGGCGGTGATGACTCTATTTTGAACTAAGAGTTTCAATATATTAAATCCATAGTGATTTCTAGTAGTGTTTTATTGTGATTTTTGATGGCAAAGCTCAGCTAATGTTTGTGGCTAGTAGTGGTAGAATTTTTTGACTCAAGTGTACCGGCTTTGCTGGCATTCTTTCACATTGGTCGCTGCATAGTTACGGGGCAATGCACCGGCTTTGCCGGCCGTGCACAGGTTGTCTATATTTTGCCGCCTTCGCAGGCTACCTTTACTTTATTGGTACCCCTTTTACTATTAAAGCACGGTCGACGCCTTGGAGCAAGGCTATCTAATTCATACATAACAATAACAATAATATAACAAGGAAATATTAATACATATGTATCTTGTTGTTCATAATCATTGCTTTACAATGCTTGGCATCAAAAATATACTATTTTCGGTTTAGCCCTGGGGATGAAAATGTGATTGACCTTTAATGCTGAAACTGTTTATCCACTTAAATTTTATGCACCAAATTAAACGGAGTATAAAAATCGAGAGCCTGATATTTTGGATTACATTTTTTACAATATGCCATGCCAAAAATTCTTACCTATAATTGGTATATACTGACATAGAATACCTATTCTATTCTTTGTTTTCTATTTTAAATGATGTGTAACTATACCGTGCAGATCATGGGAAATATACTTGTTACCATGGAACTGTGCAATCTCAATAAATAGTCCATTACACACAATATAGATAATTGTTATATGGCCATTGTAAGAATACAAGAAACACTCATTAAACATTCAACAACAAAAGCCTGTATACTCTGTAAATGCAATCTAGATATTTTGAACCCAACCTTTTTATTTATCACTCTAAATGTATTATACTAAATTTTGTTCTAAATAAACCAGCAGCAATGGTTCCAGAGATATGACAATTTGATAAACTTCAAAAATGACAAAACCTTCAAAATGTCACAAGTAAAAGGCAAGTATGCATTGGTACTGTAAGCATTTTAGACCTTAATAAGAATTAAGCATAGAT
>JXSR01S032668.1:50305-64223 GCA_000969725.1 Ophiothrix spiculata | reverse complement strand
GATCCTTTTTTCGGATCAAGAATTGTGATCCTTATTTTTGAATCACTTTGATCCTTAAAGGGTAAGCTCATATTTGATACCTAAAAAGGATCAAAATCGATCCTTTTTGTCTCAGTTTTGATCCTGGCTTTCTAAGAGTGTATGCTGAAAAAATGAACAAATTTGATGTAAACATAAGACAGATATGATAAGTTTTCCAAGGTGACCAATTTTTATTCCATTTTGAAACACCGCTACTTTATGGCCAATAATCATGAAATTGGACCAGACAAAAATCCACCCAAAAGTTTGATAAAACATAACCGATTGAAATGAAACGGTATCTAAAAGTTCAACTCATGGGCTATACAATCTTTACATACTTTCTGACTAATCCGTTAAACCCATGAAAATTGCACGCACAGATTGTAAGGTTTATTCTGGGACACACTGTAAGCCAATAATTATTAATTGACAATTTACTAATATTTTGATTCCTGCTTGACCTAAGGGACCTCCACTCCAAATTGTTTTCCTTTAAAATCAAAGGGACCAGTTAAGCTCCCTTTAAACATAATATAATTCCTTAGGAATGTGATGTAAAAATAGCCAAAGAGGATTCTAATTTTCTTTGTAATAATAAAAAACAAGTTTAAAAAGGCAGCTTTAAGGGATCTTAACTTTTAAAGGGACAATTTGGAGATGATGCCTAAATAAGCTACAATTATATTCCACTTTTATAAAGGTGAACGATGATGCCGTAAGCTTCAAAATGAATATAAATTGTACTACGTGAATCAAAAAAAAAATATGTGCACGGATTAAAGATGACCTCGACGTTGGTAAAAGCACAAAATCATAAATTTGTTGTTGTTTTCGTAAAGCAAATTTAATATACTTTCAAATGCAGAGAACAATGATAAAAATCGGCTGAAAAATAAGCCAGATATGACCAAATTTATAAGTGCACCTCTTTTTCCTTTATTTCAATGGGATTTATAATGCTTATCAATGCCTATAACAATACACAATTTTATGATGCTTTTGTCAACTCTTTGTTTCATTTTCCTGATTATTTTAACTGCGGATTACGGTTTGAAGGCTTTATAAATGTCATATAATAAATATTTTGCTTATTTTACATTTCCAGAAGAAGAAAAGGAAAGAAAAACTATGATTCAGCCCTAAATGTTTCTGTGAATCTGGTTTAGTTTCTTTACAAATACAGATTTTAGTTCATGTAAATGTTGACCAAAAAATACTCAATTGCACAATATTTAATCCTGCAATTAACTGAACTGCTTATTTATGAAATGTTTTTTTTAATCATGTTGTGCACATATTGTTTTATTTACAATGTCAGTTCCACAATTCATTTAAGTTACATAGATAAAGGTGACAAAACTCTCTTTCATCATAATGCCTTAACCAGTTATTGTGATATTTGAAATATTTTGCTTAACAGTGTAAATCCCTTTGGAATGGAGTAAAAATAGACGTACTTTTAAAATTAATCATATCTTACTTATTTTTCAGCCAATTTCCATAATTTTTCAGCATTTGAAAGTATATAAAATCTACTTTACTGAAACAACAAGTAATTTATGATTTGGTGCTTCATATCAAGGTCAAGGTTATCTATCAGTTTCTATCTTTAGGCTCATTCTCCGTTAAAGTTTTTAACTATGCCATTTTTGTGTCACTGACATTATATGTATCTTGTTTAAATTTGTTAATCCCGTTATCATGGTTATAAATGATTTTAGTTGTTTAGTTCGTAGACGAGAGTCACATTAGTAACATGTATCAAATTAGAATTTCAAACATGCCGGGAAACAGCAAAATATATTAATCGAAACATTTATTACCCTTGTTTTACCCATGTCGCCAGCAGTGTAGCCCACTCTTTTCACATGCATGCAGGTTACATACAATGTGTAATTTTTAGCAGTCTGTGTTATGCTCTAATTAAAAATATAAAACTTTGTTACATCGGGTCATTATTTTATTACAAGAGCTTTTGGATTGCATGTCGCCAAAAGATACGTTATCATTTCACAAATGGTCAAGAAAGTGAATAAATAGTTAGGTAGATGGATGTTACCAAATGTGTTCAATCAGGTTGACGTCGGGTTTTATATAATATACGGTATTTGGAAAACAAAAATGTGCTTGTAAAGTAAAAATCTGCAAGCATATTAATGTCAAAAAAGCCATATGTTACGCTTGTGCCGCAACAGATACGTTATGTACATTATATTACCCCTCGTAAAAATGTATTA
This sequence comes from Ophiothrix spiculata, assembly GCA_000969725.1. Lineage (NCBI taxonomy): Eukaryota > Metazoa > Echinodermata > Ophiuroidea > Amphilepidida > Ophiotrichidae > Ophiothrix > Ophiothrix spiculata. The sequence continues at coordinate 61,962 of JXSR01S032668.1, read as the reverse complement.
TATTACCCCTCGTAAAAATGCATTCTATTACCCCTCGTAAAAATGCATTATAAAGGGGAATGGTATACCACATTTAACTATTGTAAGTGCTTACTCATCGAGTGTAAAAATTAAGTTGGTAAGTATGCAGTTTTGCCCTTTAACGTACGATTTAGAAAAGAATCAAACAGATACGTAATGACAAGTTCAATGACAGATATGTTATCTTAAAGGAGGCTGGGAAACAATGGCAAACAAAAATCAAGTTATTTTAAAAATCTCCCGTGCACTGTATCTTCTTAGAAACCATTAAAGTTTATGATTTTGTATGTTTTCATGAGTTATTAATAGTTGAAATTTTTTTAAATTTCTGAGACCAAAATATGAACGCTTTTATCGAAGAATGAGCCTTTAATCCGTGCACAATGATTTCTTGATTCACGTAGTATATTGCGTGTGGTTATTATCCCCTCAAATCCAATTCAAAAAATCATTCAAATGTATTCAAAATAGTTAAAAGGCCGAGCCAAGTTTTAGTAATATACATTTGTTGGATTTAGGCAGAATTATTCATATTAGGAACATGAAAAGAAGAATGTGTTTCAGAAGAAGATGCCGGTGTAGCACGAATGTAAGTCCCCGTTCTTATAGTCTGGGTTCACCTGTGGGTTGTACAGTAAAGTATAGGCTAACAATTCTCACGCAGCATTAGTTTCACGCTTTATTCCGTTATGGTCTATGGAAAGCGGACTACCATTTCAGGGGGACTACGATTACTATTACACCGGTGTAGCAGGAATGTAAGTCCTCCGTTCTTATGTCTGAGTCGTACAGTAAAGTATAGGCTAACAACTCTCACGCATAATTGGGTTCACGCTTTATTCCGTTATGGTCTATGGAAAGCGGACTACCATTTCAGGGGGACTACGATTACTATTACACCGGTATCTGAGTTGAGCCTAACTTACTCTACATGCTTCAGTTTCTCAGCTTCTGGTAACTTCCAAGATAGCAATGATTTGTCGATGTGATTAAACTTTGCTATTTTGTGTAGAATTTCCTCTGCGTCTTTGATACGATTTTGAGACAAAAGCCATCTTGCAGACTCGTGGATTATCCTGAAAAATATACAATAAGTATTCTTAGCGTGTTAGCAAAAGAAAGGAAGGAAGACATTGTTAAGGGGTTTTCTCAGAGATGCAAAATCTCCATTGATTTTCTTACAAATTTAGTATTTGGTAGATTTATTTGTTCTGATAACGAATCTAAAATAAAAAAATATAGGTCACCGTGCTCATTTTTGAGATACAGGCATTTCAAAAAGTATATATTCCCCCCCCCCCCGAAAAAAATAAATCACCTGATTATCATACAAAATATACGGAAAGCTCAAAAATGTCGATCATTAAGTAAATGCTCCATTGATTTTTAAATTTTTACACATGTTAAAGCATTTTTCGCTTACTTCAAAATAATAAAAAAAATGGGTGTCACCGTGTTAGTTTTCAAGAAAAATGATAAAAACGGACATTTTTTAAATTAAATTTGATTACTTTGATGGCACATCTGCGTCTGCATAATTTCCCGCGTATATATTACGCAGCGATGCGGCGTGTGATTAACACTTAAGTGCACAAGGGGGCGGGGGTCCATATGGACGCTGGATTTTGTATTTCGAGCATGCAACATAATCCAATAAAGCTGTTTTATGTAATTGTCAAGGTAGGGGTTACGTATGTTATGGTGTAAAAAAAAATCAAATCGGTCGTGTTGTTTTTGATATAATTAGCATAAACTGCTGTTCGAATTTTGTTTTGTCCCTAAAACCAAAACGAAACAAAATTTTTGAATTTTTATTTCAGCAATGTATTTGTAATTATAATCTGCTATTATGAGCCAACTCTCATTGAAAAACACCTTTGGGAAATCAAATTTCAAATTTTTTGGCGGGATTTTTTTTCAATAAAAATGAAAACTTCATACAAATTATATATCTGGCCGCCATTTTGAAACGGAATGACCGATTTTCAATTATTTTTGTTTCATATGAATTTAATTAAGTTAGTGTATCACTGAGTACAGTTTTAAAGATAAATAATGTAGAGAACATTGTTTTTAAGCGTTCAAAATCCAGGGTCCATATGGACCACCTCCCCCTTGTGCACTAACGGGATTCTAAAACACCTTATGCACGCTAGTGTTAAAATAGGCTTAAAATTTACTCTACGCATGGCCGTGAATAAGAGTCGGGGGTTGACTAAATTACGGATGTATACGTACCACCAAAACGGCAACGAGGCAAAAACACCAATAGACAGCACCAGCATGAGATATCTCCAAGAACGAAGGAAGTAAGCCAAGACGGACAGGAAGACCACGCCTACTGCCCAATGCAAATTCAATATAGTCCCAATGAGAGCACGGCGTTCAGGTGGAAACTGTTCAATTGCTATCACAAAGCCTGTATTCATGACCCCCTGTAAAAAATGGAAATGACAACTAAAAATTAGGGCGACTTCGGGGTAACGTTTGTGATTAAAAAAAGTTAAATATTTCACTCTTAAATGACTTTAGAACTTAGATGAAAAACATTCTATCCAAGAGTTTATTGTTGATAATAGTGCTCACTGGTGTGGTTAAGAACTTTTTAAAGTTCTAAAGCTATTAAAATAGCTTTGACCCAGTTGAACCTCCCAGAACCGGCAGACAACCACCGGTTGAGTTTTGAAGCGACCGCTAAACGATTTGAACAGTCTCTCTTTTACAGGCATGTTAAGTGGCAATGTTTAATAAAACACACGAATTATTGATTCGTTTCATTGAACATATTTTAACAAATAAAACATTTTAAAACATTTTAGAATACCGATCTGCAAAGAACGGATGATTCTAAAAATTTACCTCTGAATTCAATTGTTGTAAATTCCTGAACGACACACTAAGGGTAAGACCACAAACACCATGACTGCCTACCGTGAGTAGCCGGCATCAATAACACTAGGAATCGCTCCACAGCGCGGGCTATTCAATTCATCGTGACGGCACACGGTAGCATTATTGACCCGTTGGATACCGTATTAAAAGTTACCACTGACCCTGTACTCATTCATACTGATAATGGTTCTCTCCGTGTAATTGATCAATTTACAATATTGAATTCAGAGGTAAATTTTTAAAATCATTCGTTCTTTGCAAATGGGTATCGCATGTTATAGAACTTGATACTACAAATTGATGAGACTTGGTTGGTGTGCCAAAAATTATCAGAAAAACGTTCATTTAATTCATCTGTAGGCGTGTCGAAATCATTGGTAAGAACTTATGACGCGGAGTTTATTATGTAATGTTGTTTTTTAATACTAGTAATTGAAACTTTACAAAATAATAGGACAAAAACAATATAGGCATACCTGTCGAAATAATCCCATGAAAAACCACATGACGACGAGGGCGTAGTAATTATAGACGGAGGCCATGAGGATCCCAAAAACTCCGTATAGAAGAAAAGATAGAAACAAGACGATCTTCCTCCCGAAGACATCGGCCAATTGGCCCATTGGGTAGGCGCCTACAAGTAGACCCGTCATGGCTATTGTAATTGCATAGTCTTTGTAGAATCGATGATCGCAAACTAAATCAAACTTTAAATTAAAAATGAAAAGTAATAATATTAGACATGGTTCGGGGACTAGTGGTCTCGTCGGCTTTACAACTGCCTACTACATCATGTATCTCAGGTATCATTTTTTCTTTATCGAAAATTGACCTCAAATAACCTTGACCTTGAATGACCTTCATGTCGTCCAAGTTGCATTTCTATAGTCTTTACGGTTCATGAGGAGATATGCTATGATAAGGTTGTCCATAAATTATGCAAATATAAGGTATACTTGAATAGCACAATTTCAGTTGAAATTGCAGTTGGGACCAGTTCAACCCCGTCCATATCCACTGGCCAAATATCACTTTATTCCCATATACTTCATAACTCATTTGATTACTATCTCTTAATAGTCGCTGGTTAACGCTTCTTCGCTGATCATGTGATCAGCGGCTCCGATTAACGAGGACACACAAAAAATAATCCTGCTCAAATATCGATAAATCCTTACATCATCCTTGATGTGTGTTTAATACGCTTAATCGGGTACAAGGTGTGCAGCATTCTTCATCGTGTGTCCTCGTTTTTGTCCACATATTACGTTACACGTTACGCTTATTGGGACCCTGTTTTGAACTTAGTGTCATCTCTGTTACTCTGTGATAGGGTTTTTGAGATTAGCTCTGGACAAAAATCGCGGAACGCAGACGGCTGTCAGAAATTTGAAATATGTTCTGAAAAAGTTTCAAGCTAGACAGAAGGACTAGACAGAGCTAGGACTTGCATTAGTATTTGAAATGCCAACACGTATTTCAATTTGCGAGTAAAATATGAACTCCCCGGGCGTGAATTAGACAGTTCGTTCACACTCGTTCGAGTATCGGGAGAGATAGTGAGTTACAAAGTTTGTTTGTTTTTATCCAAGTTGGTCCTATATTTCAATTCATAGAACCCTAGTTTTTCAGGTGACACAAACCAACATGAGTCCAGTGATCTGGAAAGCCACTTTACTACCTACCCCGAACGGGAGGGGTAATCATTCTGCCGTATGCGATCAGTCTGCTATGTAGAACTCGGGCTTTCTAGTAAGTGGTATGATGTGATAGTGAATTTATATTGTGGATATTAACATGGAAAAATCAAGGTCCTAGGATCGGACTAAGTTGGTCCGTAGAGGACACATGGGATCGGGGGGGGGGGCTACTCAGATGTAAAAGTGTAAACAGGAAAAAAAACCAGAATAAACAGAACAAACAAACAAAAAACTTAATAGTTGGAGCTCAAATCAACGTTCCCGTTCTCGGATCAAGCGTAAGAAGGTTTGAGAGTGTTTGTCCATAGATTTTTGGATGCTGAATCAACATTTTGGGGGCCAACCTCTGGGAAATGTGGGGAATTCGAGCTAGAAGGTGTTTTTCAAAATGGCTGCCAAAATCCAATAAAATTATCAAATACAATATGCAAAAGGTCCAAAACAAGAATGAAAATACCAGAAAAAGCAAAATATAGGGGATTGTCTTACAATTTTTACGAGACATCAATTTTCATTTAGTTTCAAAGGTGATCATTGTGATTATTTGACTAAGTTTATAAAGGATTGACTGAAAGTTTAATTCTGTGAAAAAGAATTTATAACTACTTTGTCTATGTGGTTTCATGTACATTTACAGTACGGTTAAATGACTTCATAAAAGGGGCACGGCAGAGGTGTAACCAATCATAGGACGAACAGCTGTCATTATAATTAGATCAATATCGATGGGGCATTGAAACTACCGGATTTGTTTTGTCGCTATTGGAACAATATACTTCAAATGGTCATGTAGACGTACTAAACACTGTTCTTAACTGTTCGTACGAAGTACTGTGACCATAGTCTAAGAGAAGAAATTAAGAATCAATGTCATGCTCGGATGACCGCCCGGCCGGATGCAAGTTGTGAATAGATGTTTCCAGTTTTAGATTTACTTATATATCATATATACTTGTAAAAATACCCGGTAATAAAAGAAAAACAATCATATCATATCATATCATACCTCGCTCAAAATACCTAACAATCCATATAACATACCACGTGGACTATATTATCTGATACATTAGCCCTTTCGCATAGATCCGAAACGCATCCCTACTCTTAAGGGTTACATAGGAACTACCCTTCGCAGATCCAGGGTTTATAATGACAAGGTAAAACAAAATTACCAAGGGTATATTGAACGCGATTTTTGTAAACAGGCTTAAAGGAACCTGTTCTGATTTTTCAAAATTCAGTTTTCAATGTCAAATGAAAGATGACCACCCAAGAGGTCTTAATTTCAAATTTCAGCTGAATCAGTCGAACCGTTTTGATTTTATGGGCAATTTTGTATTTCAGAGCCCCCTATTATCATTATACGTTACTATTAAATTAATAATTATGGTTACCATAATTAGACACATTTTTATATATATCTCCAAAACGGAACATAACTCAGCCGTGAAATTTCACATGGAGTATGAGAAACATATGAGTAACATTTTGGTACCAAAATCTCAAAAAGTTTAACAAGAATTTGAGGCAATCTGACTATGCTCCTTTAAATAAATATTTTGAACGATTGGGTACTTACTTCAGAAACAATGGAGGTCTCTCCATACTTATTCCAATAATCCCATCCGTCCTGACAATCTGTCACGTTACCGTCTTCAGTTACGGAATGACATTGATTTGTAACGCTGTCGTTATGTGACAATGTGATATTCTCAAACTCTGGATTCGCGGGAGTTTTGCAATGATATGATTCCGGGTCAGAGGTTATGAATACCATTAACATCGTTAACGCTGCTGGAATCGTATTCCCAAAGATAGACATAAACACTACCAACAGTATTTGATAACGCCCAAATGGCTTCAACCTCCGCATCACGTCATCTATGTCCATGGTGTTGAATTGGTCTTTTCAGTACACCTTTGAAGAATAAAAAAGGAAGACAAAAACAGAAAATTTAAGCAATCAGTTCCGAAAAAAAGAAAAGAAATTGTATACACGCAACCAGCGCCGCACGAAGGCATGTTATTGTAAGCCAAGGGGGCAAAACACGTTTACCGTGCCGATAATAATGTATCGTCCCAATACATATACGTCCAAGTTTTTTTGTACGGTTGCCACCTTTATTATTTTAAGTACACTTCAAAAACCCCTGTAAATATGTCATGTTTGGTATCAAATAAAGGGGAGGCAGTGGTCCCAAAATGTGAATATTTGCTATTTTGGCCATTTTCTTTTTTTTTTTACAATTTCAAATAACACACAATTTCAGCTTTCATTTGCTTTTTATTTGACTTCAATCAGACCTTCCGTTCAGATTTTATGGCAATTTCAATGGAAGGAAGTCTCGCAAAATTTTTTCAAAATACTGATTCTCCTATACAAATATGTGTATTGCATTTCTTTTGTATTTTATTGTTTTCAAAAAGTAAAATCTTAAGAAAAATTGAATAAAATGACAGAAACTTGCTGATTTCACTTCTTTTTGGTGTAATATTTTCATTTTTTTCATGGTTGAAAGGTTTTAGGTTCCAGAACACTTTTAATGAAGCTAATTAGCATAATGTTATTCATAATTGGCAAAAATCACTGTTTTTCGTCGTTTTCGGCATTTTACGCAAAACCGGTTTTTAAGGACTGCGCGCAGTTTTTCTCGGAAACCGCTTAATGGATTAAATGAAACTTGGTGAGAATCTTTAAATTAGGCAGATCTAACTTATTATAAAGAGAAAAGTTTTTTAAAAATCCCCAACTTTTTCGTGAGACAGGTTTTCGTATATTTTTTTTTCCGTTTTGCGTAATTTTTCAAATTACGCAACTCTGGTACGCGCTGTACGAAAATCTTTAATTTTTTTTCTTTTTATAATATTTTTCATAATATGTGACCCGTCATATCGAAAGGGTCTCAAAATGAAAATTGCTTTTGGTTATTGGATGTTCGATTGCAAAGTTACATCCAAATTGGTAAAAATTTGAAACCTATTATGGGACCAGATGTTTTCTATTGTATCATCTAAAATAATTCTGTATTGATCATTTTGAATATTTATTGACTTTAGTGATGCTTTCTAAAATTCCATTTATGATGCGCCAAAACATACTACACTCTTAAAAGAAAAGAGTGAGCGGTCACTCTTTCTTAGAGTGATATTTTTATGGCTCTTTTTAAAAGAGCGGTATCAGTGACCAATCTTTAAAAGAGTGACAATTTTCACTCCCTCAAAGAGTGAATTATAACTCTATAAGAGTGACATTCACTCTTTAAGAGTGAAACCCCGTTCGATTTCACTCGAAAAGAGTAAAATGTCACTCTTTTGGAGTGAAAAAAATATCACTCTAACAAAGAGTGACTGTTCACTCTTTTCATTTTAAGAGTGTAATGCTCATTTCTTGCGTTGTTTTGGCGGCAGTTTATTTCAGTTCGGCGGAACTCACAATTCGGATACGTATTCGAATTTAGATACTCCGTATCCAAATTCTGATACCCGTATCCGAATTTGGATTAAAAATAGCTGAAACGGGAAATCAGCTGAAATTAATATTCAGCTTCGCAGTGCACCATACTGGTATGTATGAAAGTCAATAACATTATCATCATTTGTCATCTAAATTCTAAGAAAGTTTTGGCCAAATTAATTTGCCTTCTGTGATAAGGAGCTATCAGGACATGTTTCGAAGCTGTCCCGCTGGAATTGCACAGAGGAAATGACATTTCCACAGACAAATTTATCATAAATGCAAGAAAGATGTTCTACATGTACTTGCCAACTTGCGCTATCGATTTGTTTCCTGCGCCATGACAGGCGTATCAGAATTCGGATACCCCTCCATATCCTTTATCCTACGGGTATCACAATTTGGATACAAAATGTACGTGGGTATCCAAATTCGGATACGTATCCGAATTGTGAGTTTTGATATATGAACGGTCCGTGTTTAGAACGATAATGATATTATTTATACAATATTGCTTACTATTGAAAATTTACGATATTGGGTATTTTAACAGATCATTGTTGTGTTCAATTTAATGAAAAAAATGCAATTTTGGTGGCCATTTTGAATTTGAAGCACACACAATGACGCGGTTTTAAGGTATATGCATTACATATTCCATTAGCTTTAATTTGATATCAAACATTTGAAAAGAGATGTGGCTTCGGGTTGGCTTCTGACGTAAATAACAAAAATTGCTCAAGCGTGAATTTTTGGCATCATCCAGATTCTTAAAGTACACGCTCTCGGCAATTTTTGAGATACTTTTGGTATTATGCCACAAATGTGATCTAAGTACCAAGATTGGGCCTATAATACATTAATTAATTATTTGTTTGATAATTAAAAACTTCTTCAACACAGTGAATCAATTATAGCTAAACTATTTTTTATTTTTTCTAGATTTAAATGTATATAGCATGTATAATAATATAGGATCATTTGAGTAACTTAACACATGAAACCACCGCCCCCCTCTTAGTAAATCTTTGTAAATGGTATGTAGTAGTTCATTATATGTATGAGGTCAAGAAAATCATATTTCACATAAATTGTACCTCTTATACCAGTGAAGGACCAATAAAAGTGTTAATATGAAATGCAAGTCTGTTTATATATTATTATATGTATATTTTCATGATGTCTGAGAATCCGAGGCTAAAACCATGCAAGGTCAAAATTGGGAACTTAACTGATTTAGGGGAATACTGAAGTTGTAAAGGTGATTTTCTTTTAATAATGCACCTATGCCCTTGATATTTGGTGGAATTGTGTACCATAATAATACTACCAAATTTCATGGGAAAAAAATGCTGATTTATGTCCGGTTGGTATGGCAACGGCGGCCATGTTGTTTTTTAAAGGGTGACCTTGCGCGCAGTTTTTCCTCAACAATGCTTTACCTTATTGTCCCCAAATTTGGTATATATGTCATACACATTGTATATCTAAACTTTTACAGAGCCATTTTTTAATAAAACGTTGCGTATGCGAGATATGTCTCCTCAAATACCTAAAAAGTCGAATTTTTGCGAAAAAAATATGAAAACGAGTCGTTTCCATAGTTACAATTATTTCATTCAAAATTCCTTCTGTAGATATCAAGACATGAATGCCAATGACCGACCTTCTTACCAAATTTGAGCTTAATCGGACATTTCGTTCTTGAGAAAATCTCTGCGCATTGTATTAGCAAACGCTTCTGCTAGAAAACTGCGTTTAAAGTTTAGAAACACTAAAATATGCAAATTAGTTGATTTGAACACTAAAAAACATAAATACTATGTTCATAAGAAAATTATATCGAACAGAATACTACGTCAGTACATTATATGGTGCAGAAATTAAGCTGAAATCAATTTAACGGTCAATATTGTTAAAAAAAATCCTCTTCAAACAATAAAATACATAATAAACTAAATACATGTATAAGTATAGGAGAAAATTCATTTTGCTTCGTTTTGCGTCGATATGCTTCACTTTGATCAACCATAACTTTTGAAGCGAATGTCCTATTAAAGTCAAATAAAAAGCAAATTAAAGCATACATTCCAAAGTATAACATTAAAGTAAAACACTAATTTCATCAAAAAATGCATATTTTCACAAAATACAACTTCAGTATTCCCTTAAAGCTGATTTACAGTAGGATCCTACATACATTTAAAATAGGAATATATAAAACTTTAAACAGTATATTAGACCTACATAAAATACACACTAAATATGTAGGCCTATGTATAAGATATGACAACATTTTCTAGCACCAATGATATGAGCTCCAGTTAAAGTAAGTAAAGTATGTGAACAATTTAAGAAAATGATATTTTGGTCTTATCTAAAAATCTGAAAGTTTTAAAAGAACACCTTGATTTGATTATTGGATGCTTTTTTTCCAAAGTAACATCCAAATTGGTAAAATGAATCGAACTGATTCGGAAAACTATAGTTCTGAGAAAGTCGAGTTTAAACTTTTTGTACTGAGTATAACTTGGATGGAGAGAGAATTCTTATCTAGGGTTTTAACACATTTTTCTTATGTTTTGGATGTTGGAGCCTGATTAATTCGATGGAGGATACTTCAAAGGTAATGTTTCTGAACTTTACTCTACTTGCTCCGTGGTTCGAAAAACACGTTAAGCCGTTGGTCCCCTGACCGAATGATTGATTGATTGATTGATGAAATTGAACTTTTTTGGAAGCGATTTTTGACTCATGATGCTCTGCTTCAATGGCCCGCATCACATCTCGCAATATTTTGATATGACGGTTCACATATGGTAAGTCAAACTAGAACCACTTACGAAATTTAGCTTATTCTAAGACACATTTTCATTATTAATGCTTCCTTTCATCTGAAGGTACCACACACTGAGCCGATTTATCCTTTTTTAAAGGATTTTTACAAGCTGAAAGCTGGGAGGATATTTCAGAGAACTATCCTCTCAGAACTGGGTGTAGTATGACATGTTTCATTTTAAAGGAAGGGGAAAAATAAATTAACGCTGTTTTTCTAGGATTTACAGAATCAAAAAATTAATAATTTATCATGCTATTGAAATTAACAATTATATAGGAGCTCGTGTGGTCTAGCGGAATAGCGCAGGACTCCGAAACATGAGATCGCGAGTTCGAGCCCCGCTACGGCCAACAAGTTATGTCCTTGGGCAAGACATTTAATCCTCATTGCTTCGTCGACCCGAGCGTTATTGGGTATCTGTTATGGGGAACATTACAATCTAAGTGCAGATAGGATGCGCGCCTGGCCAGCGACAACTAGTTAACATTGTTAATGCGAAATGATTGTGACGGTTTCCTGACGACAGCGTAATAATAATAATTGGCGACAGCGCTTTGAATACATAGTTAAAAAGCGCTATAAAAATCCGATTATTATTATTATTCTAATCATCGTCGTGTATGAATTAAATTAATGTCTGCTCTTTACTTGATGCTCGCAAAATTGCAAAAAAATAATGCACCTTGTGCTGAAGTCGTGGTTGTCCAACTTGTTCATTTGTTATACGTTTTCTGCGGTGGTAACTACATAG
>JXSR01S032664.1:16378-28958 GCA_000969725.1 Ophiothrix spiculata | reverse complement strand
GTTTGTGAAAATTGCTCCGTATAACAAAGGTTAATCTCTACCTCCACTGAATTGAAGCACTTGGGTCAAGATAATATCTTATAAGGTGTTAATATGACTCTCCACACAGAAGCATCAAATCTAGATGAATGTAGATTTCTGAAGTGCAGATTGTGTTCACACGGTCGCGCGTCAATCTGACTTTGCTCCAGTTGCGCGTATTGACACGCTTGAATGTGTGTGCGTTGAAATAACGCAACTACGTGTATGTACACCCGCAGTCACTTACCCTTGTGTGATCATTTGCTGAAGTCCAGTTTAATCTACATGCATCTAGATGTGCGAAGTTCAGATTGATATGTCCGTGTGGAGAGCCCCAATATCTTAGCAGATTCAAATTTCTGAAAAGTTAGTGACTTGATATACCGCTATGTCTGCTATTTCATATAAAAAAGATATTACATGCAATGAAGTGTTTACATCAATTCGCATAAAGAAACAACGTTAGTAAATGATGTAATCCGTAATGAAGTTAGTAAGATGAAATTATGAAAAGTGCAGTGACCTCTATTACCTGCTACTGGTTGCTGTGGAGATGTCTCTGCAACACTAGCAGTCTCATCTACAGCACTATGAGCATCAGAATGTATGGAAGCTGCTGCATCATCTTGTGCTTGTTCTAACAAAAAGTCAAATTTGAGTAAACCATGTCAGATAAATCTAAAGACTAAATTTTTACAAAAAGGAGAAATATGTAAACTTTTCTACAGCTGAAGATCTGAAAGAAATAGTGAAAAAAAGGTATGGATCAAAACAGATAAAACTTACAGGAGACTGTATTAAAGATACTTATTCTGATCTGGTGAGATTTTTTAACCCTAACCTCCTACCTACCCATTTTATTTCTCAGCCTATCTCCTCGGAAATAGAGTGTCAAAAATTGGTGGTTTCCACCAGGGTTCGAACCGGGGACTTGTCGCATCTCATTCCCATGTCCACCTATACTAAGCCACCTGGGGACCGCTGCCTAGGTAGGGATTTCGTGCCCATATAAGACCTCCGTCTACGACATATTCGGACTTAGGCGATTTTCTCTTGTAACCTTTTGTAACCTTTGGAAGCTTTAGGGTTGTCATGTCCTTTCTCATATTGGAATCAAGGTCGCCTTCAGATAGCAAATGTGAAGTTAAACGTGCATATCAGAAGCCACATTATTGCTACAGGCAAACATATGTCTGAGAATGGCCCATTGAAAACTCAACAAACATTTACAGTAATTCACCACTATTTTGTCCATATCTCTTCAATGAAACAAATATGGGCGTGAAGGGGTTATGGGAAACATATGAGCTTTCTTGTGGTATCAAAATTGGCAAATTGATTTCGGAAAGTGGGGGTTTGAAAAAGTGATCGGACACACACCTTTAACAAAAGAGGTAACAAGACTTTTAAATTTTTAAGGATATAACTATGAAGTAAAAGTATGCTGATGTAGAGTATGAGGACATGCATGCAGACCAAATTATTTTTTTAAAAGATTCAAAATTTTAATAAAGGTCATGCTTGAGAAATGAGCTACTAACTAATGGGGAAAATCAACAAAATGCTTTAAATCACATGCATTTAGTTATAACTTATCATGCAACATGCTTTTTCATGCAGCCGTATGTTTCAATAAGGTCAAATGTGAACTGCTTTTTACAGACCTTCAAATTCGTAATCCTTTGTTTGAGACTTATCATAAGTTAATATTCAACCTCGTTCACTGCAATTTATCATGCAACATGCTTTGTTAGTTATTGATCACATGCAACATGCCTTAAATTTCTTGCAATGAATTATCAGTTCTGGTATATTTTGTGCAAAATAATTCTCAATCCTGATTCCATCTCTAAAATCTCATCTTCAGAATTATATTAACTACAATAGTCCATAAACATAAACTTAAAGTAGGCCTACAAACCAAAGTATGTTGTAAATTATAGAACATCCGCATGTAAAATGCACATTACCCTGTCAAATACACTCACAATTAAGTGCATAACATAAACAGCAATGCTTTGTGCATAACTGAATGAAAAGTCCTGTTAATACATATGATAATGATGACACTCCTGGAAAAGAAATGGATATCTCTTGAAATATCGTTATACTGCATTTAGAACTGTTTTCAAACAAGGTAATTGTAAAATATATTAACTTTTGTGTGTGCAAAAAAAAATATCAGTACAAATCTCTTGTGACACAAAAACATTATCTGTACCAGATGCATGTCAAACACAATAACTGATGAACTGGAGTGTGAAAAAATGTTATCCAAAATTCAGTTTATGTTATCACTTAAGCAAGTTTGAGGCATTCCATGTTGTGCATATATATATATTGAATTTTTAATCAAACAAGAAAATTAGTGATTGATACCTACAGCTTTTTCAATTATCAGACAATATTCCTTGTGACTTCAAAATGATTATCTTGCCTTGAAAATCCAGTACAAGTCATTTAATCAAAATTTTGATTACTGCCAAATGCACTCGGCCCTTATGGGCATCGTGAATTGGACGCATCAAAATTGATGCCGCTGGTGTATTGATTTTGTCTCAATTCGCTCGCAACATGAAATGCACATTATATTAATCTTCTTCTTTTGTCCTTCTTGTTGGAGGACTTCGCCATAACTCATTACATAAAACAATGCCAAAATCATTTCATTTTTAGTTCTTACAATCAATGGCCAATTTGCCCATTATCATCAACAACATTAAAAAGTTTGTCAAAAGCTCCTCAAAAGTGTTTGATCCAATAGCACAATAAATTGAAATTTGGAAATTTTTCCCTGCAACATAGCACTTGTATTCATAGGTCAATGTCATGCTTGTACAAAAAAAAACCACAGAAAAAGGGTAAGGGTGTCTCTTCATAGAGAGGCTTGTAGTACACAAACTACATTTAGGAAGTCAAAAACAGGAAATGAGGAGAAAGGTATTTTTTGTTGTTGTTTTGTTTTGTTTTTTGCTAATCAAAAATAAATACAACATAAGGTTTCCATCAAATACAAATTGTTGAAGTCATTTTCTTTTTTCAGGTTATGTTTTCTTGCTGAATTTGAAAATTCCCAGTTAAGGGTATTAAGAAATTTTTAAAATCCTTGCTCATGTTGGTTTTTAGAATCAACCCAAAATCCTTGTGTCGGGTAAACTTTGAAGGGTCATTTTTGAGCATGATATCAACTTTTCAATATAGGTGTCCCCCGGGGGCGCAATATTCAGTTGTTTTAAAAACACAAATCAAAGATTAAAACATGCAATTAAAGAATGAAAATGGTTAAGATTAATTATGACAATATTAATAAATATGGGTTATATTATTAAAAAAGTAATGTGATCATCAAAACACATGCAATTAGTGATAATATAACAGTTTATAAATTGTTAACAATTTGATCGTTAGAGAAAAAATGAGTGTAGAATTGGAACATCAGTATAACTCCGTGCAGTGCATTGCCATCAATCAGATCACACGTCCTACCATCTTCGCTGGCCCTATCAGCAAGGGCTTGATGCAACTCTGCCACAGACGGCACCCTCGTCACATCCACACTCTCATCTGAACTAGACTCTTCCACATTCACCTCATCATCATCTTCAGATTGTATAATCACTATTGGTATGTTTTCTGAAGCTACTGCGGAGATTGCTCTTTCAGATGTCGCCCCACCTGATGGGACTCTTGCTCCGCCTTGGTTGGTGTCGTATCTGATTCTACTGCGCATGCTTGCGGCAGATGCTGCGCGAGATTTGACGATAAACTTGCCCTGGTCTTTGTCTTCTACTATAGCTATGTCATCTGCCGCTATGGAACCTGCGTTACTTATCATGTCTTGTATTTCCGGTGCTAGCTCTAAGTTTTCATTTTCTTCTGCAGCTCCTGTTGATCGAGTTTGGTTAAAGCATGGTGAATTATGATATGATTTTATATGACTTAATTATATGGGAACACATATGATTAAGACACAGCAATGGTTAGATGTGAACATAAAATAAATTTTAGGTTCATACGTGTTTAAGTTGGTTACATTCTCCTGACTTCTTCAGGATTCATTTTTGATATTTTTAACCATTGATTGAGATGTAGTACATGTCTGAATATGTCAAAATTGATTCTTTTAATTTAGTAAGTGTGGCTATATACTTCACAACGCTGAAACTGCCTGATCTTGATCAATTTCCTGAACAGTTGTGCCTTTTGATAAAACTCATTTACTTTTGGATAGCAGAGCATTTTGATATTTTTATTATTAGTTTATTTACATATTTTTGATAATTTTTATTCTAACAAATACTTATTAACTAATCAAGTCAGTTAAACTATAAAAAATAATTAGACAATAACAACTGCGCACCATCTTTTTTGAAGACATTGTTTAAATCAGGTGTCTGTTTTGGGCCGAGGTACTTTTCTAAGGAAGCGTAGTTCCCGAAGAAAAGTACTGAGGTGCAAAACAAACACCGCCGCTTTTAAACAATGACCGAATTAAAAAGATGGTGTGTCAATAATAACCATATCTTTTTCTTTTAAATTTTTGCTCATTTTGTACTAAAATGTGTAAAAATCATAGTTTCAATTAGTTTGTTACTATGCCATCTTCTAAAAACATTGATCAGTTCAGGTACTGCTTCTACGTTGCATTTAGTCAAATCTTCGCAATCTCATTGCATGCATGTATTGATGCTTTTAAAGCATACATACTATTATCATGAGCACTGCCTTCTTGCAGGTCATTATCAGAAGTCTTTGTTACATGATAACGACCGGGCAGTTGTTTGCATAAAAAATAAGAAATAATCTTTTAAGATTGGATTGCGATATTATGTAGGTTATTACTTTCAGTTAAATCATGTAACTCACTCCTAAACGCTGCAAAATCAATAAAAAAATCATCATAAATATGGGCAATTTTTTCAACTTTTTAGAACTAAATATCACCCACTACTAACATTTTCTATATAGACCCCTGAGAACAGACCTATAACTGATTAGTATGGTGAAGAAAAAACTTTTTCTGACAGGTGACAGAAGCAGCCTTGGTCATCTATTTTACCCAAAATACCACCAAAGTATTACAAACTTTATAAATGTAGAAATATGTCTGTTCCAGTGATTCATGTTTATTAGATATACAATGATGTGCTGGTATTTCTTGTGCGGGTGCAGTGGTATAATCTTAAACAGATTTCTTAAAACTACCATGAAAAATTTGAATTTATTCCATCATGCTGATGCTGTTAGGACTGCAGCTAAATGTTTTCTTTCTAAATATCCAGATACTTTAATGAACAATCTTAGTTATTAATCTATTTTGCAATTTAAAGATTTGTTTTGCTCTTCCTCATCCTATTTTTTTTTTAATTTGTATCATATAACTTCACATTCATCAGAGCCATTATAAAACCTAGGACACAAGTCACAAATGCAACCAGACATGATAATCAATTTTCCCAAAGGTACTATTTTATCTCGACTCAATGATATATATTTTAAAGTGTTTCCTCTAAGATCCCTGTGCAGGTGCTGTTGCAAACATATCACTCCAACCATGGTACATACTCAGCAGCATTTCTTCTAGGTTCTCCTCCTCTATTTCCTCCTCGTCTTGCTGATCCTCATCATCTTTATCCTCTGTTTTGCATGTGAAATTGTGACAATTAAATCAATATTATGAGTGTATACATATATTCAGGGTTAGTACACTTTTTCACTTACAAAATTCAAGGAATTTCAAGGACTTTTTCAAGAAGATTTCAAGGACTGTTCCCCGTATCAGCGGCGGCAGAATATGTGTCAACAAATAAAATAAATTTGTTTTAGCTCATTTTTGGATAAAAATAATTGCATGGTAAATTCTTTTGACATATTAATTGTTAACATTTCTGACATTCAAAAATTCCAGGACTTTTAAGGACTTTTTTTTGTAAAGTCAGTTTTTCAAGGACTTTCAAGGCCTGGAAATAGCAAAATAAAATTCAAGGACTTTCAAGGATCGTACAAACCCTGTATGAAAAAATTCAACTTTGTAAATTGAAGTTTCCATTTTTTTCTCAAGTTACAACCCAGTTGGACTACTTTTGACATAAAATTGTGACTGAGTGACAACCTGTAACATTTTTTTTAGTATTCTACATATTCAGGTAAGTCTCATTATGCCATTTGGAAATAGCCAAGATCTATAAAAAGTGGTCACCATCCACAATTTGGGAGTAGCTGGTATACATCCAACTGAATAAGAGATTTCTACCTTTTATCCCAATAAAATAAGATATCAATGAACTGATGCAATATGATTTTAGTATAGTGATTATATAATTAAGCAATATTCTTATTACTACCAAAGTGAAGCATTCTGTTGCTATGACAATGAGAATGAAAACTGAGATGAGTATGCAATAATGAAAACAATGAACAGGCATCGTTGTTGCAAAAGCCATGCATATTTGTGCAAACTCTGAAAATGAAATCATGACTAGCAACTGGCTCACTTTTAAGACATATCAATAAAATACAATATAATTGTTATCTGAAAATGAATGAAAATTAATTAGTAAATAACAATGTAATTTCATATTTGTGATGAACTCACCCTGAAAGGGGGGACTTTGTAGATGATTATCAATTTTGATTTTATCATATTATCTGTCACAGCATTTTCTAAATGATACCTTACTTGTTGAAATTGATCAAGGCGATCAACTTTTACAACAGAAAATTTGCTGGATATTCTTATTATTTTCTTTATTTTTTGCTGCCTATTTTCACCAGTTTCTTGAAAAGTGTTCTGTTGCAAAGTCCCTCTTTTCGAGTGAGCCATCACATATATGTCTAAAATTGTAAACTTTTTATCAATCAAATTCATTCAGGTGTTTAATTCATGATATAAAACTTCCTTCCAATTCCTGAAAAGACACAAGAAATATGAAGTGACTGAATCAACCAATCAATCAACCAATCAATCAATGAATCAAACAATCAATCAATCAATCAATCAATCAATCAAATTACCTGCATCTCCTTTCAGCAACTCTCTAATGAATCTGACTGCAGCCTTTGCTGAATGCACTCTTCTCTTTCTAGACCTCTTTATCAACGGCTTTGGAGACAGGAAGTTTGCACCGCTCCATTGTCCAAGATGGTCACCGTCTCCCTGTTGACTTCCTAAGCTGTCAAGAGAATTCCTGCGTCTGGATACAAATGCCGATCTGGATCGCTCTATGGGTTCTTCATTTTGGACAAATAGCTGGCTTAATCGTTGTGTCCAAAGCTCAGATGCAATCTGGAAAATAAGATTTTTTACACTTAATTAATAACCCTTTCAGATCCAAAGAATGCCTGAGCATTTCCAACAAATTAAAAAATACTAAAAAAATACCACAATGCAAATGTTTGTATCTCCAAAATGAAACAATCTTTAGTATCAAATTTGGTATCATTTTAAAGCTTAGAATGTCCTCTACAACCTCAGAAAAAAGATTTGGCATAACATGCATACCATGGTTGTTGTGATGGCATATACTTGTGAAGGTGAAACTTCAAAAATGGAACCTGAAAAATAATTTGGATCCAAAAGGATTAATGATTGATTCAGTAAAAATAATATGAATGCCTAACAATCAATGGGCTTTATTTGTATGCGCTAATTTTTTTTTTAAAGTATTTATGATTTGTCTATAGATTTTGTGGCATTAGACAAGCCTATACCCCTGCACCTCTAACAAACACCGTTTTTTTTAAGGGATTATCTTCCAATTAATATACTAGCCCAAATCATAAAGTGAAAGACTTGGGTAGTCATATATATGATGGAAGTATCTTAAATATTTTTAATTGAAAATTAAAAAAAAAAAGGTTTTGTACTAATATAAAGGCCAAATTAGTATCAGTATGGTAAAGAAGAGAGGTCTTCTAGTGTCATGTATATTCATTTGCCCACAGACACCTGTGCAAAATGGCCATTTTACAAGTTGTGTATGTAAAAAGAAAAATTTCATGTTCTAAAATTTTGGTACAGTAGTCAGATAATAAATGCCTATTACTCTAATGCTTTAATACTCTGACAGTTCTAAAACTAAATGTCCACTTAATACAAAGGTGACCAGCTTGAATGAGGCATTCCTTGATCATAGGAATTAGATTGCTGCAAAGGCACTATCAAAATAGTTCAAAACATGTTATGAGCATAGATGAATGGCAAAACTTCACTTGCATTCAACATTGCATACCTGTGCATCCAATGCCAGATCTCTTCCAGAAGTGGGCCTTCCTTGCAAGACAGCAGCTGCAACCGCCGCAGCGTGTTCCTCCAGCTCAATCAGCTGTGAAGCAGGTGTAGCTCTCTGACTCAATCCAATAACCGATGCAGACAACGATCTTACACTACTCCTGGACTGGGCTTTCTCAGCATCAGTTGTCTCTTCCTCTGTTGCCGTGATGTCTTGTTCTGATTCTGATGTCTGTTGTCCTGGCCATTCAGTCTCTGATTCTGCTCCTGAACCCTTGCCATCCAGTGGCAACACATCTGTTTTTATGAAATAATAATAGAAACTTTGAATACTTAGTGCTCAAATGATTCTTTGCATTTACAGCAGAGATGTAACACATGAACAATCACATTTCTTGAAATGCTTGAAAATGCCATTCAAACAGAGCAGTGTCCTATTCTTTTGTACTTGGTTTAATTTCTTGAAAATACAAATATTTTGTGTAAATTTCCTGAATTCAGGAAATTTACTGAGAAATTACATCCCTGATTCAGGGGTTCCTGAGAGTGGGGCAAACTACACGAGAGCTTGGAATGTACATCCAGGTAGATTCCTGGAATATACATGTTATAATATTTAATATGTCACTTGTAGTACTCCGTACTACCAATGTTTGTTTATATAATCTGATGACGTCATACACTAAACCTAGTGTATAGTGCATAACATGACACGTTGCCATTTACCCAATACAAGTGTACAGTGTGTTTCTTTTACATGGTGGCAGCTGAGGAAACTGCCAAATTTTATGCTAAATACGCCATCATTTTCACTCTGGAAGTATTGTACACAACAAATGGACATTCAAGCACATATGTGATTGATTTTTGCTGACAATTCTGCCGACTATCCACGATCACTGGACTTTAATTTTCGGACTTTATGCTCTGACACTTCAACCACGTGAATCATGTCGAATGGTGCAGAAAATGCTGACGGTGCACAGGCAAGTAATAGCAATACACATGCCTCTATTCAGCCACCGCCACACTTAAAATCGTATGATAATTGGAAACTCTGGAAGCAACAGTGGCTCAATTATGCTATCATTACAAACCTAGATTCACGCCCTAAAGACTATCAAAAAGCACTATTTCTCCACTGCATTGGCCCAATGGCCTTGGAGACATACAACGGGTTTGATTTCTCAGAGGTAAATCAAGAGAATATTGACTTAAAGGCCATTGTGGAAAAGTTTGACACTCACGCACTTGGAGAAAAGAACGAGACTTATGAGAGATACATTTTCAACAAACGCACACAAGAGCCGACTGAGATATTTGATGATTTCCTTGCTGCCCTACGCATTCTTGCTCAAACTTGCAATTTCTGCCAGTGCATGGCAGACAGCTTAATTCGGGATAGAATCGTCTGCGGAATTGCTAACAAAAGTGTTCGTAAAAAACTCCTCGCCGAGAAGGATCTTCAGCTAAAGAAGTGCACGGACATTTGCCGCTCGGTAGAAGCCACTGACAAACGCGTAGATGATTTTTCGCAAAAGCAACACACCAATGATGTTCATGCAATACGCAAGCAAGCAAGCAACCGCAATAAAAACCCAAAGACCAAGCAACATGCTAAATCACGAGCCAATCACGATCAGCCTCCGACACACGCGCAGAAAACACCAGCCTCCGCGACTAATCGTACATGCAAATACTGCGGCGGAAAACACCAACGTGGACAATGCCCAGCATACGGTAAGGCATGCAAATTTTGTCATAAGCTTAATCATTTTGAGTCCGTATGTCTGGCTAAGGCACGAGGTCGTAGATCCAATCAAATAAGAACACTAGACTACCAATATGATTCTGAATCTGATTACTCTGCGGACAGTGATGACACTCAATACATTGGCAAGTTGTCGGCGGACATTAGCGTGACATACCCCTCCGATAACGACATATACGCAGACATGTTGCTACTACAAAATCACAAACGAGTGTCATTCCAAATAGACAGTGGTGCTAAACTTAACACCATTAATATGAAATTCGTAAATGAGGACGACGTTAACTTTCAGCCGACCACTTTACGCATGTGGAATGGAGATACGTGCCAGTCCATTGGGACTACGCGACTTAAACTGCGCAATCCAGCTAACAACAAGAAATATTCGGTACCATTCACTGTCGTTGATGACAACTTAACGCCTCTGCTCGGACTAACCGCCAGCAAAGACATGGGATTACTGACTGTACATGAGGAAAACATCAGCGTACATGCAATTCAGCCCACTCCTACTCTCCCGGAAGAGACATTTCCAGTTGTCTTTGACGGTCAGTATGGCTGTATGCCAGATGATGTCCATCTTGAATGTGACTCTACTGTAACGCCAGTAATTATGCCTCCAAAACGCGTCCCACACGCAATCAAACCGCGTTTGAAAAGTGAGCTAGACAAGTTAGTGGATAACGGAATAATAGCGCCAGTTACAGAGCCAACACGCTGGGTGAGCCAATTGCATGTGGCTAATAAGAAGAACGGCGATCTCCGCGTGTGCATTGACCCGAGACCTCTCAACAAGGCCTTAAAGCGCCCTCACTACCAATTACCAGTGCTCGAAGACATTCTCCCAGAGCTAAGCCAAGCACGCATTTTCTCCAAACTTGACCTTGCATCAGCCTTCTGGCAACTCAAATTGGATTACGAATCGAGCTTGCTAACTACGTTTAATTCAAGTTTTGGCCGATTTCGCTGGATCAGATTACCTTTTGGGACGAGTGTCTCTTCTGAAATATTTCAGCACCGGATTCATCAAGCACTGGAGGGCCTTCGGGGAGTCGTTTGTGTAGCCGACGACGTTCTTGTCTATGGCAAAGGCGCGAATGAGAATGAAGCTCGCCAGAATCACGACGACAATCTAACACAACTGCTACAACGCTGTATGGCGAACAATATGAAGCTCAATAAGGCTAAATCCGCATTTCGCGTCAAGGAAATACCTTTCCTCGGGCATCTCGTCACGCAGAACGGACTCAAACCTGACCCCGAGAAAATTCAGGCCATCTTAGACATGCAAACTCCCACTGACGTCGAAGGCGTGCAACGCTTCGTTGGTTTTGTCAACTACTTAAGCCGTTTCTTACCCAGCCTCTCAGATATTCTGGAACCGTTACGGCAACTCACTAAGAATGATGTTCCATGGCATTGGACACCCGCTCAGCAAGCCGCAGTTGACAAAATAAAAGAACTTATAACGATGGAACCGCTACTCGCATACTACAATCCACAGCAGCCTCTCAGCATTCACTGCGACGCAAGTGGAAAAGGCATCGGTGCTGCACTTATACAGAACGACCGACCAATCGCATACTACAGTCAAGCTCTGACGGACACCGAAACGCGCTACGCATCTATCGAAAAAGAAATGCTGGCTGTTACAGCCTCAGTTGAAAGGTTCCATCAGTACACATTCGGAAGATTTACACAAGTCATCAGCGATCATAAGCCATTAGAAATGATCGCTAAGAAACCCCTGTCTAAAGCGCCCAAACGCCTCCAGGGTATGCTGCTAAGATTACAAAAATATGACTATGATATTACTTATAGCCCTGGTAAGACGATGGTCCTGGCGGACACGCTCTCCAGGGCATTCCAAACAAGAACACCACCACCAACAATAGACTACGAAGAGATAAATATGGTCTCTTTTCTACCAATTCGCGATGAGCGCTTGGATCAGATCAGATTGCAAACCGCGAAAGATGACAGCCTTCAATTACTCAAAGAACTAATTATCAAAGGATGGCCCGGTGATCGCAGAGAGGTACCAGAACAATTATCACCATACTTTCACATGCGTGACGAATTAGTTGTACAAGACGGACTACTCTTCAAAGCTAATCGCGTTGTAATTCCACACTCCCTGCGCAAAGACATGCTCGAGAAACTACACACATCTCATCTCGGTACAGATGGTTGTCTACGTCGGGCACGCGAGTGTTTGTTTTGGCCGCGTATGACTGTTGACATCCGCCAATACATCGCAGCATGTGACATCTGCCGGACTTATGAAACCTCACAACAGAAGCAAACACTACAGCCCCATCAACAGGCTTCAAGGCCATGGGAACGCGTCGCGTGTGACCTTTTCACATGGGACAATCAAGATTTCTTGGTGACTGTTGATTACTACTCCAATTTTTGGG
Organism: Ophiothrix spiculata; assembly: GCA_000969725.1. NCBI lineage: Eukaryota > Metazoa > Echinodermata > Ophiuroidea > Amphilepidida > Ophiotrichidae > Ophiothrix > Ophiothrix spiculata. The sequence continues at coordinate 16,516 of JXSR01S032664.1, read as the reverse complement.
AAGTCGATAGACTTCATGACACCACCTCACAGACTGTCATTAACAAATTGAAGTCGCATTTCGCGCGCTATGGCATTCCAACACAACTAGTTAGCGACAATGGACCTCAATTCACTGCTGCAGCTTTCAATGTATTTA
>JXSR01S032664.1:0-15748 GCA_000969725.1 Ophiothrix spiculata | reverse complement strand
TCGAAAAACAAACGCCAACAACAACCACAGCTCCAGCTAAACCGACAACAATAACCGCCCAACGACCCTCGACAAGGACAGCAGATGCTACAAAGACATTTCAACAAAAGGATACTAATGTCACCAAATCAGGACGTCGTGTACTTAAACCATCTTACCTGAAGGACTATGTTAAATAACTGACTGCTCAAATTAATTTCATGACTTTAAGCACACCCGTGTTTCTTCTGATCATAACATAAATATTCAAACTAAATCAGTCATTTTACCAGCAAATTTGCTATCCTGCTTTTAAGCATTTGTTTTTCACAAAAATGTGAAGAATTAGTTTTAGTTTTTAGTAGTTTGTTAGAGTTTTGCATTTAAAAAAAAAAAAAAAAAATGGATGAAAGAACAGTTTTACCTCATGGAAAATTCTGAACAAAAGTTCACATGAAAAACTTATGCAATGATAAACATGAAGACACTTTTCAACAGAGATTTACAAGAACTCTAAATTGAACACTGTGTGATATTAAATCCTCAGTAACATTTTAAAGATGTGAATCATCTTTCAAGACTGTGTACAGACTTTAAAATCATTGATGCATCCCGAAACAAACTTTAAATATATTGCTTTTGTATTCAATACCTTTCACAAAAGCTTACAAAAGAAAGGGGATGTTATAATATTTAATATGTCACTTGTAGTACTCCGTACTACCAATGTTTGTTTATATAATCTGATGACGTCATACACTAAACCTAGTGTATAGTGCATAACATGACACGTTGCCATTTACCCAATACAAGTGTACAGTGTGTTTCTTTTACAATACATCCATGTACATCCAACTGATTATATGTGCGTGCACCTCACACATTGCGAGTGCATGCGTGTGACGAGCGACTTGTTTGAAAGCGTAGGTATAATGCATAGGCGCAAACACATACGCACAGTTGAAAACGGAGCTGAATCCACATTTAAAGCTTGCCACATTTGGTTGACGCGTAACCGTGTAAATACAATCTCAACTCCTGGAATGTACATCGATATACATGGATACATTCCAAGCTCTCTTGTAGTTTGCCCCAATGTCAGACAACAATAGCCTTTGCTGTTTAGTGAATTTCACATATGAATTGCAAGACTTTCACTGTTCAATATAACAAACTTGGGTTCGTAAAACTGAGCTTTAGTACACATCCAAAATGACTTTACAGGAGATCCAGGATCCTTGCTATTGAATATGGTAACATAACACAGATGCCATAATAAGGGAATTGTCAGAACCATTTTACCTTAAACCAAGTCATTTGCGGTCAATGACCAAAGGTACAAACCTATCAGCATTTAGGTTGAGATATTCCCCCCTTGACAGCTCCCCAATACGCTTGGGTCGATGAGGCAAGTGTGATAAAGTTACTTGCCCAGGTTCACAATATGTTGGCACTAGCAAGCTTGAACTCACAACCTTCCAATCACGAGTCCTGCACTGTTTCCACTAGAGCACACACGATTGGACATAGCATTTCAGCTCACCCCAAACAAAATATAGGCACAGTCAGTCTACTGAGTAGACACAGTTCGAGCAGTTTCTGCAACAAAGTCCAAAGACATTCGCTCAACCGAGTGACATTTGCTCATCCTAACAAGAAAACTTCTCTCCAAAGGGAAGCGACATTTGCTTAACAAATTTCATGACATTCGCTACACTTCAAATTAAATTGGAGTGAAGATCGCTCCGATTTTTCTTGGGTTTTTTATTCAATAATCATAGCACTACAACATGCGCGACTGACATTCCCTTTCATTGATTGAAACAATGTTCGCGCAATGAGAGCGACATTCGCTCTCCATTTTAGTGAATAAATTAGTGTGAATGTCACTTGGCCAAGCGAATGTCTTTGGACGCCAAGCCTTAAGAACAAACAAATCTACCCCAATGTGTACAATTAACAAAATGTCTGTGATATCCAATTCCTCTTTCTTCAACTTCCTTGAGTAAAACACAAATCCGTGATTAAGCAAACATATAACAGCTTTGATGGCAAACACACAAACAACAGCAAATACAAGACCAAAAATAAAATGGTTTGTAATCAATACCGTTATTTAAAGCAATACTAGAATATTTTGTTCAACAATGGTTTAAAAAGAGTATAAAATGAATGTGACTATCTAAAAGCGTTTTCAAGTGTATTTTGTCAAAAAATTGTTTTCGAGAAATGGATAAAAAGCACATGCATGCTTTCCTATAGTAAAACATGTGGAATTAAATTTGGGATCTCAAATTTGATTCAATAATGGCCATAACCGAAAAATTAAGCATATTTAAGCCAAATTGTTTGGAGGGTATAAATATCTACCCAATAAAAAATCAAATGTCATGGGTGACAGGGAGCGCTTCATTTTTAACACTTTATAGTATTGCTTTAACTCCAATTTAACCTTTTACCAATCAAATTTACTGACATATATAACCATTGTATAAAGCAGACAATTTTGGCGCTGGAGCAAAATTAAGCCACAGCTTTTGACATTTATTTGACTGGCCACTATAGGCCTGATTTTGGATCTTAATGAATATTTTACAATAATCTAGAGGTACATACATAATCAAGCCTATCATGGTCATCTTTAAAATCAAGGCTGTGGCCATGTTGCGGCTGGTTGCACAAAGTTGTGGCCTAATTTTGCTCCATCACCTTATCATTAGTAGTGGCATTATGCAAATGAAGATGTTACAATTCCCCTCCAGACAAACATAGAACAAAACACATATATTGTGCAAAATGTTGAAAGCATAACGGATTATCTTATCACATTTTCATAATTAGGCCAATTAAAAAAATATAATAGTTTCTCGTCCAAATTTTTGAAAAAAAAGGAGGCTGAGGGCAGTTTATTTTTTCCCCTTTTTTTCACTTACCCTGTAAATATGGGACATCCCGTTTTAAAGCATATTTAAGAGTTGAAATGTGGGAAATCCCGCCAAATACAGAACAGGTATTAAACAGATACGCATGTATAGACTGCAAAAGAGAACATTTCAAGAACGATCCAGAAGTGTAGATTGTGAAATAACTCTGATTTTCAGTGAAATTTCGGAGGGAAAAAAAGAAAATTTGTAAAAAGAAAAAAAAAAAATTTTAATGCGGCTGCAAAAATGCATGCGCGAGGACGAGAAACTATTTGTTACTTGGCCTTATAGATTCTGGAATTAGGGACAGTGTCACTATGCAATCAATACAAAATATATGATTCCAAAAATCAAACCCAATGTAAATGCCTACGTGGACATTTACGTAAGTACTTGCAAAATTAAATACTATACCTTTGCAGTATATCTACACAAATGTCACCATCATCAGTCGACTGCGCAGCAGGCGATCTCAAAGTTTCTCAAATCATTTCAATTTTGAGCTAAGTCAGCATAGCCTTTTGATCTATCATGTTGTTTGTATTTCCCAAAAGTTTTGGGATATATAGCATAGATATGATGTTCTCTGGTGAAGGAGTGTTAAGAGCATACAATCCACAGTCTTCCTCTTCAGGCATCCTCAGTGTATGGCTAAGAAACTTAAGCTGTTGCAGCCTAAAGCTGAATTCATACTCGTGACGTATTGCGTTTTGAAATGCACAGAGCATGTGTACATTATAGTTTTGAGCTGAAAATTCAATGCACACATGCTCTGCGTTTCAAAATGCAATGCATCACGAGTATGAATTCAGCTTTACCCAATTTATCAAAAGCTCAGTGTTTGTAACGTTGTAGATTCTGGAATTAGGGACATGGTCACTACGCTTGATGTTAAGCATAACACTATAGCACGATGTTGCGAAGGTGTTTATTTTTCTCTACATATCACTTGTTAACAACACAAGGGTATATAGTATTTAATTTTGCAAGTACTGTACCTTAATTTGCAGTATATTTAAGCAAAAATAATGAACAAATTCTCAAAAACAAAGTGCAATCACCAAACAAATTACAAAAATGATGTTGTGCGGTATGGAAATACATAACAAAACATAACAAAATCTCCCTGCATGGTCCTCACAAAAGCTCAAGTATAATGGATAACAAAATCTGGCATAAGCATGAAATGGTATAAGCTCTGATGATGATGATATATCTGTAACAAATACAGCATACTGGTTACCTTCAAGGACAGAATCAAGACTATTTTTACGGCTGTTGTTAGCGCTTCCGTAACTGAAATTATGGAAGGACGCCATCATGTCCATATCGCCCTGTTTGTCTATGGGTAAAAACATTACTGGAGTATTTGAATATCAACATAAAACTGATGTTATGGGTACTAGGGTATTATATACTATTATAATTAAATTTGTATTAGTATATCTCCTGTTTAAATCTTTAAGAGCTACATTCTTAACAACAACTACTCAAAACAGGGACCTCTGATTGAAATTTGCAGGGTTTCTATAAATAGCTCTCTTACAGCTCTCAAGAAGAGCATCAGGGGAGCTATCTGAAAATTAAAATGTTTTAAAAACATCTCTCAAGGTGTTCAATAAACCAAGCTCCCATACAGAACTTGTTTTTAAAAAAGATCTTGGAGCTCTGTTGAAGATAAGCTTCCTTTAGCTTACTCGGAACCTAGTACCAAGTTGGGCTTCCTTGGCAAAAGCCTAAACAAGGTGACTTTTTTAGGGGTGGCTAAATCAACCTAGCTCACCTCAAATTGAAGTCCCTGCTTGAAACCATATCAGAATATGTTACCAGCATACAGTGCTTTGGGGTTATTATATAAGTGTGATATTGCTGAAGGTATTTCACTTATAGTCTATATTGTGCCTGGATTTTTTTCTTTATCCAAAATATTACTTGTACAATGATACTGCTTTCATATATACTTATTGTCGTTTTGTAGCTCTGTCGCTTGGTTTGTTTCAAACTTTTGTAGCTTTGCAGTTTTGTCACTTTGCAGCTTTGCCGCTTCGAAATTTGAATTCATTTCAACTTGAAAAATCTTGTCGTGCAACAATTTTTTGCCGATATCGATCAACTCAGGGACATGTAGCTTTGCTGCTATGACAACAAGTTTTGCAAAAAGTACACGTCATGCAGCGACAAAGCTTCAAAATTACACAAGTATGAAAGCAGCAAAAGACTCAACAAGACTTGCTTGGTATAGTTATCCGACTATTTCAATGTCATATCTTCTATCACGAATTAGAAGTCACATCCAAATTTTACATTATAATTATTTTTGATTTCTTAAATTGAACATTTTGACCTACCGTGAGATGTCTTAACACTCCCTGCAACGGATGGATTCGAGTGAGTTCTCCTAGACTTGACTGGACTGACTTGATCTTCATTATCAGAAGCTCCACCGGGCAGATCCAAACCAACATCCACTATAGACACGCTCTGTACACTTCCAGGCTTAGAGGTCCCTTGTGAACCAGAAGCCTGGTCCCCTGTGTCTACTGGTTCCTCACTGGCTGGTTTCTGTTCACCTTCTTCTTGTGCTGTTGGTAATCTGGTGGGTTCTGGTGCTTCTGGTTCAGATTGGTGGCCGGATACCAGAGAAGCAAGTTCATCTGAAAATATATGTGTGTAAAATTCTTATGATTTATTTACTAAATGTGACCTGCTCCCACGAAACCCGGACAAAGTTGAAAAAACACTTATAGAGTTACAGCCCAATGAACATGCCACAAATTAATAGAAAACAAAGGAATTTTCATGATTTTTCCCGACTTTGTCCAGGTTTCGTGGGAGCAGGTCATATATACAATATATCTGTAAGTAGCATGCAATGCAAACAGAGTTCAGAAGAGCTAGCAGATTCAAAAATAAAATACATGGTTTTCAAATAAACATGCTATTAGTTAATAATATATTATCACTAATTATAGTTAATCCAAAAAATAAAAAAAGAGTCTGAAACAAAAAGCATGTTAAGTAAAAACTGGCATGCTTCAGAAAGTAAACTGGTAATTAATAACCTGCATGTTAGCGCGATCCAATCTAATGAGATTATTCCTAGTTTTACGCACACAACTGCGCTGTCATTATCAGATATCAATGACTTCTGTTAATGACCTACGTGAACGCAGTGCTTAAAATGCAATAATACGCGTACGTGGAGGTCGCATTTGATAGAACCAAACGTGCAAACAGTGCCTGGACTGATCAGTATTTTTATCAGATGGTAAAGAAACAAAATAAATTAAATTATGATTTACACCCATTTTTGGTGAAAATTGGTAAGAATCTCAAAGATAAAATTACGGTTATTGATGAAAATAATAACTGCGCACCATCTTTTTTGAAGTCAATGTTTAAAATTGAAGGTGTTTGTTTTTGGCCTCGGTTCTCTTTTGCGAGCTACACATTAGGTTAGTATGCTCAGCACACATAAGGGAGACACATTGCACTATATATCCCATGTACATTAGGTACATTTTGCCCCTATAAATTTAGCAACTAGGAGAAGATTATATTTTCCTTTTTAACATAATAGCTGACAATCTATTTCAAATGTGTTTTGAAATTGGTTTGTGTTCAGATAATAACATAACTTTCAAGTTTGTGAACCATGCCCCACACACAAGTTATGCTTAGATGTATCTTCTGAATACATGTATAAATCTGTCGAACAAAGTACCGGGACAAAGTAACAGAAGAGTTTAAGAAAAATGGTTTGAACACAGCTACTAATTCCAGACTCTTTTCAAACCCATTAGACCTTTCCAAAAAGGACACAGCTAATTACAGCCTAATTCCAGACTCTTTTCAAACCCATTAGACCTTTCCAAAAAGGACACAGTTAATTACAGCCTAATCCCCAAACCATTGATTTTTTTAACAACTCTTTTATAATGGGATACCGGGTATTTTGAGGAGATATCGGGTGTTTTAGCGTGAATTCTATAAGGGATACCTGAGCGTCATGATTTTATCAATGTCATAAGATAGACCAATCAGTATCTATATAAACAATTTGTGTTATCTAAAACTTCAAAATGTAGATTCTACAATTAGTTTCACCAATTCAGCCTACATGTTAAGCAACTAAATCAACACACATTAATTCTACAACTTCAATACATTTTTTACAGGAAAACGAAAATTCTGAGAATTTTGGTCAATGCGATTTTTCTTCAAATGCGATCCTCAGCTAACTTGATATTATTGTGGATCTTTAAAATTATATTCATTATGTGCAATTTTTACTAAAACTCTCAACATGATCTTCAAAGCCCTGATAATGTAGTCAAAACAACATATTAAGGATCCAATTAGTAGGGTCAAAAGTTTAAAATAATGAAGTGACAAAAACATCAAATTTATCTGAAAATCCTGAGTATAACAGGTTTAAGGAAGTAATTAGAGAAAAGTTAATTAGTAGAAAGGTAAGATAATGTCATTTAGCATGATTAGAAGAAAGTGCAGACCAACTCATCAATAAAATAACAAGGCAGCTATTTCTATATGCAATAGATTAAATAGCACTGGAACCGATAAGTAAATTTCTATCAAAAATTGAGATTTTAACATTCGATGTCTTGAACACTAAAAGAATGGGTGCATCTTCTCATTTACATCTTATCAAGCCTGCATCTTACATTTATTAAACTTTCTTTTCTTTAATCATTGTTGTTGGCTTTTAAAAAGACAATAGAGCCATTCAGCATTTTGATAATATTCAATCAATCAAAATCTTAAGAAAATGTTTTATTGAATTTTACTGAATAAGTATCAGTTCCATGGACAAATTCTGAATTAATTAACCTTCATCCTTACTACTTAAAATAATCTTGCATTGAAATATATGTTTCCCCATAAGATTGTGCAATGCTAAGTTCACAAACAATATAAATTTTGACAGAAATTCTTCAATATATTAATATGAATAGCCCGGGATGAATAGCTGCCTTCTCATTTATTTCCAACATCATGAGCTGGATCAAATACAATACCTTCAATAGCATCATCGTCACTTTGTAAAGCAACTTCCAATTCATCTTCACCATTTTCTGGACTTCCACCAGGTTCTGATGGCTGTTTATCCAGTTCAGTCTCTGAATTAACCTGGTTAGGTGGGTCATGAACCTGGTTATCTGAACTTTGACCCAGTTCAGAATTAACCATATCCTGTTCAACTGGACTTTGATCCTGTTTAGGACTACCCACGTCTTCTGCATTTTGAGGTGGATCAGATTCAACTTCAGATTGACCTGTTTTATTGACAGATTCATCTGTTGCTTGCTCCAGTTGAACTTTTGGTATGTTAACCAGTTCAAGTTCAGGTTTAACAGGTTCAAGCACACCTTGATCAGGTTTAGTTGACTGACTGCTATCTTCTTGCTGGTGCAAATCTGTGCTTGCAAAAATGATGATGTGATGTAGAGAAGTGTGGACAGAAAATTGTGAGAAAAGTGATGATAAAATGCAAATTTTGCAAATGGGTGAGGATAACAACACATATAACAAGGAATGTATATTTGTGCAGTTTTTGCATGGCTTATACCAACATCATACGTGATCCAATTGCATGTGCTCAGTCAAAAGGTCTTCAATAGCCAAAAATAAACTTTTGTGAAAACAGTGTTAACATTCCCATTGCCGCTGAAATCAAAATATACAGAGTGATGTGATGTTACCTGTGCTAAACATGGGTCTACGTTTGGAAGACCTGTTGCCATGGACAGAAATCTGCTTCATATATTAAGTCTGCAAGATTTCCCTCACTTACAAATATTGTTTAATTTAAGAGTCTTTTTTAAACTTAAAATCTAATTTTGTTGGAAAGGAAAACAAAAACATTTTAGCAGACCCAGTATTTAGAGAAGCCATCTTTTAGAAACCCTGCCATTCAAAAATTATGAGTAGCGGACGTTCATATCAGTTGGTCTTCTGAGATCTAGATTTTCTGGGTGAGGGGTTTTCTGAAGGATGCTGGAAGGGATTTTAAATAAATAAAAAAATTAAAAAAAATTTGTATCATTGATCAAGGGGTTAGCTACTCAGAAAATATGACCGACCTGCGGGCCTGTAATCAGCAGATCATTTAATAAGAAAGCATGCCCATTTTCAGAATTCTGCAGTGGACTTTTTGGATAACGGGTATTCTGATCTTTTGGATAATGGGTATTCTGATCAATGGGCCTTCCTCTGAGTGGCAGGTGCCCCATCAAAAACATACCTAGAATCAATTAAATATATATGTTGTCATTCTAAAAACACAAAATCATCAATGACATTTTGATGAAAACCCTTGCATCTGCATTTACATGTTGGCGTGAGGCAAAACTGAAACACAATTTATGCAAAAATGTGTTTACACTAAATCTCTGCTAAAGTATAACAGAGCTTGGTGTTGCAATCTCCACATCACACCATGAAGTGCAAAAATGATTACAAGCTTGATGAGTGAATAACATTAAATGTTAATGACAATAATGATGAATTGACTCATAGAAAAAAGCAGAGAAAAATAAAGGTTAAAGAATGAAATTTGGTAATTTTTCCATAAAACAGATAGATAATCAATTTAATGAAAATAGAATGAATACAGGTTGAATGCCTGACTGGGTGTGCAAAGGCAGTCTGAACTCAAGCAAAATACCCCAGAGTGATATTCACAAACTTTAATCTAATGGAAACAACCAATTTTGTAGTGGGTATACAATAAATACCCAAAACAGGATAACAGAATTGTATCTACTTTTGAAATTCAAAAAAAAAAATGAAGTCCATTGGTAAGAAGAAATATCAAGTCATACAATTTAAAGAAAAGTATAAATGTATTTTGGAGTTTGTTTGTATACACATTAAGGTTGCTTGCTTTATGTCGACAGAAATCTTAATACACATTGTTTTTTGAGATTAATAAACATCTTACATATTTTAAAGAAGTGCAAAGTGTAGATATACAAAACCTCTCCATCCACAAAACAATCTTACCTTGCACACTGCCCACAGATGCACCTCGTTTACTGACGTTGTCGATCATCAGTACGTCAGTATCAGAGCCAAATCCACTGGCGATAGACCCTCCTGAGCTGTGTCGAGATCTCGCTTTTTTAGAACGCATGGCTTCAGCACGATTCTTAGGTACACCGCCTCCTTTGATACTACCCATCTTGCCCAGTGATAGCGGCTCGCTGTCGGCCATGTTGAGGCTATCCAGACTTCTTGATAACGGTTTAGTGTCTAGTAACATGGAGGCACTTCCTAAACATTAAAAGAATAAGGAAAATGGAAATCTTAATTAAAGGTTGCTATTGAAGATTGGTTTTGTTCTGTTGAAAAGCATGTTCACTCTTAACAAACTACTGAGATGTTTACTGTTTAATGCCCAGAAGTTCAGATGCTGCAAAAAAAAAATAAGGCTGAACCAACATTTGGGCCATGCTCAACTACTATATAAACTATAGTATGGCCTTGAGGAAATTGCTAAATCTCCTTCTTTCAGAGCAAGCCTTTTATCTTCAACTTTACAACACTGATGAGTACTGGGCCTGTGGGAAGGAGTTCAGAGATGTTTCTTTAAGAAGTCGTAAGCTTATACCAATATTAGGCAATGCATGTCTCTATAAAAAATCTGTCAAACATCTTAAATCAAGGAAATGAGTGATTTACCCTCTCGATACTTTCAACATATCTGTCTACTGGTATGGGATTTGGAAACTATTAGCTGTGTACCAACATAGTGAGGGTTGACAGCCCAAGACAAGGTGCAAATATGGCTTGGTGGCTCTTTTGTTACTCATGCAGATGTATACGGCCTTGTGGTTCTCAAATTGATCTTTATAACACTCACCTAAGCTTACTGCACTTCCAGCCTTGGATAAAGGCTTTGATGATCCAGCCATATCAAATTGATGAGATCCAGCCATGCTTCCCTTCTTAGATCCACCAATACTAAGCTGCACTGATTCCACATCACTATGTCTCGAAGAACCAGCAACACTAAGTTTATCTGGTCTGGCAACACTCTGGTTTGCAACAGAGCCAGCAACACTCTGGTTAGCAACAGAGCCAGCAACTGACCCAGCAGCAACACTCTGGTTTGCAACAGAGCCAGCAACTGATCCAGCAACACTCCTGTTTGCAACAGACCCTGCAACTGATCCGGCAACACTCCTGTTTGCAACAGATCCTGCAACTGATCCGGCAACACTTCTGTTTGCAACAGAGCCAGCAACTGATCCAGCAACTGAGCCAGCTTTTGACCCGGCAACACTCCTGTTTGCAACAGAGCCCGCTATGGATCCAGCAATACTTTGGTTAGCTACAGAGCCTGCAACAGATCCCGGAACAGACCCTGCAACAGACCCTGGTGCACTAACCCTTACAGATCCAGCCACGCTAGGCCTGGAGCTTGCAATAGATTTGACCTTTGACCTTTTTGATACTGCTCCATCATCTTCTGCATCTCCATCGTAGTCTTGCTCATCTTCCGAGACTTGTTGATGACGTAACTGGTCCTGAAGTATCTGATCTTCGTTGATATCAGTCTGCCATATCATGGAATCTTCAGCTATGGGATTGTGAAAACAAAATCAAGATTGTTACCATACATTTATATATAAAAGTAAATGAAATTACCAAGGAAATATCAAATAGTGGAATAAGCACTCTTTTTAACCTCTTGGTTAAAAACGTTGCTCAGTACTGAATAGAGCAATTGTGGTAATGTGCAACACTTTGATTGCTTCATAATGGAAATTGATTTTCAAGAAGATCTATTAATATCTACATTCTATAAAAGGTATGGTCACTGTTGAACACCTAGTCAAACTGGTCTTAAAACATGTGGATTTGTCGGATTCAATTATGAAGACAGAAAATTTCTAAACCCAGTCAAGCTTGCTCTGAGGTCTTGGTGCAATAGTTTTCAACTCTTTCACTCCGGAATAAAATTCTAAAAATCTGTCCTATTTGGATGGCAAACCGCTGAGAGCGGCTCACAGGCACCTCACTTTATGATATATGATAATTGTAGTGCACCAGGGTTACTCTCTTTGCTAATCAAAATGACGGTTCTAGATAGCCCTTTGTTTCAACTGCTTGCTGGCGAATTTTGAACCAATTTGAGCTTGTAGTTTTATTTTTAGGGCAATTTGAAAAAAAAAAACGTCGAATTAGAAATTCCGGCCAATCGTGCATGCATTTGAGAGCCGTTGTAAGCGGCTTGCCGGAGTGAAAGAGTTAAGACAGACACCATTTAGCCTGTGCTTTATTTAGGTGCCCACCATCAAATTGTGTCATTTTCAAAATAGGGGTTAACAAGCCATATGCATTTTTTAAGTGTTAGGCTAATAATTTGTGGTCTAGTTGAGATTAGTCGGTGTTCATTCTTACCTTACCTCTCCATTAAATGGCCTACTGAATATACTTACAACCTCAAATAGCAAAGTTAGTTAACCAAACATTGGGCCAATGTTGGCCAACGTTAACCCAGTGTTGGGCCAACTAACTTTGCTATCTGGGAAGACATGCGATACACTGTTTCAGACACTATGATCACATGTGTACTCCCTTATTTGAAAAAAAAAATGTTTATGAAATTTGCATATTGAAAGGAAATTACGTGCCCTTGCAAAACTAGTTCTGGGTGTTAAAGGACATGGTCCTATTGCTTTAATTTTTTTTTCAAACTTTTTGAGATTTTGTTACTGAAAACTCAATTTTGCAAAATCGGACTTAGCTCCTTTAATGGAACAAATTATACAAAAATATTTTGTCACAAATACGGTACTTACATGCCCAGTTCCCAGAAGACGACCTCACACTTTCTACAGCACTTTGATATGAAGTGGCAGACACTCTGGATCCAGTGATACTGGCTTTGGGAGGTCTTGGTGCAATGGGTTTCATCTCAATATCAGGTAGTTGTGTACTGGATGGTTTAAGAGCTCTTCGTATAATTGGACTTTTCTTGATCGGTGGTAATGTAGGATGGTGGGAGAAAGTCACTTTCTGAGGTGGCTTGGGTTGACCCTTCTTCAAACCTAAGATATAATTAGGATAATAAAAAATGTAAGGATTTCAAAGAAATTGTAAACTTCTTATTGTAGAAAAATTTTGATTTCACAACTCTCTGTCGCTTTATCGATAATGGGTATTCAGATCACTCACCCATGGCCACATGGGTCTAAAATTCAAAGAACTGGCCATATTTTAAACTTGCCATACATGTATTACAGGGTATCAATATCTGTCGAGGTAGCATATTTGGCTTTTAAGTTTCAAGTTTTTTAAATGCTAGGCTGTCATCAAAAAGTACACCCAAGTTTCTAGCTTCATGCGATAATTCAACAGAAGAGTCACCAATAACAAGTGAAGGAAGATGATCACTAGGGATGAATTGGGAGTGGAAATGGAGGATTTCAGTTTTGGCATTGTTAAACTTCATCTTATTTTGAACAGCCCAGGCTTTGATGTCTTTGATACAATCTTCCAGAAGATTAATCTTTGAGTCGCGTTCACTAGGGTCACAAAATAAATACACTTGCGTGTCATCAGCATATATAGTATGACTGAGTCCATGCTGATTAATGATGTCACTGATTGGAGCAGAGTAGTAAGTGAAACCTGGCGCATCGGCTACCGAGCCCTGAGGGACTCCGAACTGAAGGTGATGTGGAGTTGAAACTGCCTTTCTTACTGAGACAGATTGGGTACGATCAAGTAGTAGGAGCTGAACCAGCTCAGGATGGTACCTCCAATACCATAGCGTTTTTTTGTCAAACTGACAATTATTTTAAAAATTTAATTTTGTTTTGATTGAATTTATTTTTATGTACTTGTTATGTCTTTAAAAAGTTGTGATAAATGTATTGTCTGCTCAAAAATTATCAGAACATGCCATAAGAATATTTACTGCAAAATATGTAAGGGTTTTATTCACAAAAAATGTACTAAATTAAAACAAAAACAATTAAGATGCTTGGATCCAAAGAACTGGGTGTGTAAAACTTGTGAATATAGTTATGATACTTCCGACACTGAATCTACTACATCTTCAGATACTATTGATGAGACATCTTTCTTTAATATTACTGACTTAGATTTTAAGAAATATGACAATATGATTTTTAATCCTTTAAGATTTGAAAACAACTTGAGTAATAAAGTCTATAATGATATTTCTGGCGATAACAACATGCATAAATGTTCCTACATCATTCCTAATCAATTTTGCAATGACCATGAAAGAAAACACAACCAAATTAATTTTCTGAATGTTAATATAAGAAGCATATCAAAAAACTTTGATGCTTTCAAAGAATGTGTCAAATCCTTAAATTGCGATTTTACTGTAATAGGGGTTTCTGAAACCCATCTGAAAGATAAACCTCATGATAAACCTTATATTGGGACCTTTGCTTTTTATATTGTATGTTAATGACATTACAAGCATATCATCTATACTGAATTTTATTTTGTTTGCTGATGACACCACTATTCTCTACTCCCACAAGGACATTAATGAAAACATAAATATTGTTAATAAAGAACTAGAAGAAGTGAGTAATTGGTTTAAAGCCAACAAATTATCGGTAAATGCATCGAAAACAAATTATATGATCATTGGAACATCTCATATGACTTCAAATAAAACCCATGAAAATTTATCCGTCACAATAAACGATACGGCTTTAGAACGAGTTAAAACTACTAAATTTCTCGGTGTTTTGATAGATGACAATCTGACATGGAAAAATCATATCGATTGCCTTGCAAAAACAATATCAAGAAATATTGGTGTCATGAACAAACTTAAGTATTCTATTCCAACCCGTATCCTTCATACTTTGTATTGTTCGCTGGTATCACCGTATCTTAATTATGCAATTCTTATTTGGGGTAATACATGTAAATCATATCTTGATAAAATTATTAAATTACAAAAATGGGCGGTCAGAACTATATCGAGAAGTCACTACCGTAGTCATGCTGCTCCCCTCTTTGCAAGTAACAATATCTTAACAGTTACTGATGTGTATACCCTCGAGCTTGGCACTTTTATGTTCAAATATCATATTAATGATTTACCTGAAACTTTCAATGACTACTTTAAAAAGCGATCTGACATTCACAATTATCAAACAAGACATGTAAACAATCTAAACATCACCTTTAACAAAAAATCGTTTACTGATCATGCAATCCGTACATGTGGCCCCATCCTTTGGAATTCATTTTCAACAAAGTTAAAAGCATCAAGCAGTATAAAGAAATTTCGTTATCAACTTAAGCAAAGTATGATTCTCAACTATGAGTAATTTTTGAGCTTGTCGTTTGTTATGTCTTGTTTGATTGATTGTCCGGTTATTTTTTTTGTTGTTGATTCCTATCTAGGATATAGTCTGTAACTTTATTGTTTTTGTATACAGGGTTGGACTTTTAACGGGCCTTATTGGCCTTCCAGTCCTTTCCTCCATAATGTCTTTTGTTTGTTATATTTTTTATGTATTTTTATGGAAATAAAGAATGAATGAATGAGTGTCTTTGAAGAAAGATATCATGGTTTATGGTATCGATGGTAGCGCTGAAGTCCAGAAGAACAAGGATGGCTTCCTGTCTGCGATCCACAGCGCGGAGAATGTCGTTATAAACTCTAAGCAGCGCTGTTTCACAACTGTGATTGGGGCGATATGCAGATTGAGCGGTGATGAGCAAATTGTTAGAGTCCATGTAGTTTTGCACTTGCTGAAGATTGCATCTCTCAATGAGCTTAGCAATAAATTTCAATTGCGACACAGGTCTATAGT
>JXSR01S032659.1:0-11141 GCA_000969725.1 Ophiothrix spiculata | reverse complement strand
CTTTGAACACTTTTATACCATATTGTGCAAAACTTCTAAAAGTTATAGCTGGTTTCCATTCAAATGGTAAGATCTTACCGCCGTGTTAATTCTGCATGTTTATCTGAAATGCAAATATAATGTATAAATCTTGTCCATTTATATAGTTATCTTGTACATTTGTGCATCAACATTTTCTTGATATATTGTTTTCTCTAAATTTAAGCTTAGATTTACAATACCGTATGTGTTTTTTCTTTTCCCCCAGATCTTCATTATGTCACCAATGTTTTCACTTCTCTTCCTGCTCCTCTTCATCACTGGAGTCATACCATCAACCCTTCTGGATGAAACTCAACCATCAGCAGCAACGTGTAATTCATGCTGTCTGTCAGGTCCAGCTGGTGCTCCGGGCGTCCCTGGATCAGCAGGCGTACCTGGATCTAACGGTTTTCCTGGGCGAGATGGGTTAACAGGTGGTATTGGATTGAAAGGTGAGTCTGGTATTGGTTTGCCAGGACCAAAAGGACCAGTCGGTGAAAAGGGTGATCGCGGAGAAAGCGGTGAGCCAGGATTAAGAGGGTTGCCTGGTAAGACTGGTCCAAAAGGCTTAGAAGGAAGACAAGGTGTTGGATTGAAAGGTGATAAAGGTGTTTCCGGAAATCCAGGCTTAAAAGGAAGCAAAGGCGAATCAGCCGTTCAAACCAGACGTTCTGCATTTTCAGTGTATAAAACCTCACACCAAACCAGCAGCAGTGGAAGTGTTGTGACATATGAATTCGAGGAAACCAACATCGGTTCACATTTTAGTATGAGCACCAATAAGTTTACTTGTCAGATACCGGGGACATATTATTTTACATTCACAATATTTACAAACTATGACACAGACGACCCTTGTGTTGAACTCGTATTAGATGACAGACTTGTAACTAGGGTTTATATACACGCTGCTGGTGATGAAAGAAACAATAATCACAACCAACAAAGTAACAGTGCGATATTGCAACTGTCTGCAGGAAACCAGGTCTGGTTAAAATCTTGTAGCGCAAGTGAGAAGATGTATGGTGCTAGTGGCAAGTACGCGTCGTTTTCAGGATTCCTGATTTATCCTGAGTGAGTTTTTGTAATTGTAACAATGAGGTGAAGATTAGGTCATAGAAATAAGTTTAATTAGGTGATACATATAAAGCGAAAAGAAGTTCTTCCAACTTCAACTATTAGAATGCATAGGTGTAATGGTGCAATCATTCTCGTGAGTGAAGGATGTTATTATGAACTCGCATATATTTGATTGGCAATTAAAATTGGTCAGATAAAGCTTGAAAATGTATAACAATTCACACGGAAATGGCAAAAAATGAGAAGGGATCTACTTTAAATATGCCATTCTGTGAGAGTGGTGTGACTATAGTCTATAAATCTTGAAGTAAAAACTAAGCAATCTAACTCTGTTAAGAAATTTATAGCATATTTTATTCTACAAAATCGTGAACTGGTGTTTTGGGGTTGGGTAAAAGACTAGCAATGATGGATCAGGATTCATTAAGACCAATTCACTAAGTATTACATTACGTACTTTTAGCTCATGCGTGGAGCACATATCCTAAAAGCTCTAAATGAGATTACAAGTTTCCTCCTTGGCATGATAGTTATATATGATTACAACTGTTGAGCCCTTTCATATTTTTGAGCCGATTTCAAATTCACAAGGGGGTCGGTAACTCCCTTGATACCAAATTTTACAAAAATATCTTGGTAAGACAAGGCTTAAAGGTCAATAAAATTACTTTTGAACTACTTACCCACAATTTCCATTTTTAAACAACTTTAGATACATCCAATGTGGTCATTCAAATGAACAAATAAGAGGGGAGAATTAAGTTGTCAAAGTTCGAGTGTGAAGTCCGCTTGTTTTTCTATCAAATATATATCAAATACCATATCAAATTGCGTTTTCATACAGTTTTGATATATCAAAACTTTACAAAACTCTATCAAACCAAGTTTGAAAGACACTTAATATAATCAAATGTCTATCAAATGTACCAAATATCTATCAAATGTGACTAAGATTGTTTTGTCACTATCAAATATCTATTAAATATTGAAATAAAAAGACTATCAAATCTTTCCTATTTTGCTTTCAAATTTCTATTAAATTGGACTTTGGTTATTTTGTAATGAAGAATACCCTATCAAATTGCTAACAAATCGGACTTATAATGACGTACAAACTACCAAATAATTGGTTCTAGTTAAATGTATTAAATATTCTATCAAATTACTATGAAATGAAAGTTAGTAATACGAAGATGTTTGAGTTTTTTTCTTAAAAATAACGTAATGTTCATTAAGATGTTTTTCATTTGTCAAAGCGTAACTCAAGCATTTTGATTATTTTTGATTATTTTTAAAACAGCACTACCTCATTAATATGATTAACAAACATTCAAAGCCACACTCACATGATATTGTAAATTACCTCCTTCTTATCCGTCTTATCAAGATCAAGCTACCAAGTATTTCAGAATATATTCCTTGTAGATTTCAACATTCTTTGACTCTAACGACAAAGTTCTGGACGTTTGTGCATGTGTACTTTCCGATCTTTCTGTTTTCACTGGCAAGGTTCCAGTGGCGTAGCAAAGAGATCAGGGGCCAATGGACAGGAATCAGTGCGGGGCCCCCTGATATTTATTATCATTTAAGTTTTCAATGTTTGAAATTTCAAACTGCAAATCACGCCATTTGGTGCATACATTTTCGTCTAATACAGGGCGTCTCAATAAAAGTGTAACACTCGGAAATTGCTTGTTTTAGGCATGAAATCGTGTCGTAATCTATACAAATTTGATGTCAAATTCAAGATAAAGGACCAATCTTTTCAGTACAATTTACCCCATTACAATAGCTTTTGTCAATCTGGAGATATACACAATTGTTTGCAGGTAAGCGCAATCCACTCTGTGCCACTTTTCAATAAAGCGATAGAAACACGTTTCTGAATAACATTTTCAAACAATAGCAATGAAACATGTGTAAAATGTAACAAAACTGTCATGTAATAATTGATCTGCACCCATCAATAAGCACTGGTGTTAGTGCATTGTTCTTATGATATCAATTATGTAACTATCCTAACATGGCAGCAGGAAATGGGCAACAGTTGCAGTTTACTCTCGATGAGAGAGTGTTCATGGTGTTGCAGTATCATGAAACGCAAAATGCTGCAGAAGTCATCAGACAATTCCAGTTGCAGTTTCCGGGTAGGAAATTACCTGTTCGTCAAACGGAGACGAGGAACTACCAGAAGTATGTTAACTATGCCACCAGTCACAACTTGGACTCTGGTAATTCGGGAAGACCAAAAACTGCAAGAACACAGCTGAATATCGACAGAGTACGACGTGCTCTCCAAGCAGATCCCACCATCTCCGCCAGACACAACCCTACAATAGCCGACATCCACAGATCATCATTCAATAGAATCACCCACTTAGATTTGCAGTAGCTTTATGGATGCTGTATGTTTTACACAATGCTATTGTGTGAAAATGTTATTCAGAAACGTACGTGTGTTTCTATCGCTATATTGAAAAGTTGCACAGAGTGGATTTCGCTTACCTGCAAACAATTGCGTATATCTCCAGATTGACAAAAGCTATCGTGATGGGGTAAATTGTTCTGGAAAGATAGGTCCTTTATCTTGAATTTGACATCAAATTTGTATAAATTACGACACGATTTCATGCCTAAAACAACCAATTTCTGAGTGTTACACTTTTATTGAGACGCCCTGTACATGTTTCAAGTTGGCACTTATTTCATCCATATCTGAGCAGTTTAGTTCAGAGAATTGCATTATCAATGGACAAATGATATGGATGGGGTGTCAGAGTCTATGGGGAATGTGGCCCCGGGAGGGCCACTGTAGTAGCCATACTGTTGTACACATGGAAAAACACGGAAAAAGGGGGGTATTTTTGTCAAGAGGCACGGTCTGTACATTTCGTGTTTAGGGGTCAGAAAACACTGATTTTCAACAAAAAGGGTATATATATATTTTCAAAATCCGACCAAACGTGTTTGGAGTAATTTTTTTGGACCAAGGGGTGTTTTAGAAAAACCTGTTAAGGGGGTAAAATGAAAGGATTAACCGTGTGAAATCCTTGTTTAGGGGTAATTTTTAAGGCTACTCGATAAACGTGTTTAGGGGGTATTTTGAAAACCTTTGTTCACGCATGTGTACACCATTATATAGCTAAGTGGCCCCCTGGGAATGTGGCCCCTGAGGAGATTATTTCAAAGTGCAAATCACGCCATTTGGTGCATATGTTTTTGTCTAATTGACGCTTAAAGTTGGCACTTTTTTTATTCATATCTGAGCAGTTAGTTCAGTGAATTTCATTAACCAATCGCCAAATGATATAGAGGGGTGTCTGAGGAGTATGTGCTCCCTCAAGAGATAGAAAATTTTGAAATTTCAAAATGCAAATCACGCCATTTGGTACATATATTTCGTCTAATTCATGTTCAAGTTGGCACTTTTTCTATTCCAATCAGGGCAAAGTACTTTAATATGAGCCTATCAAACGACAAACAATTATGTAGTTGGTGTCTAAGGGGGATGTGCCTTAGAGTTTCACAAGTACTTTGGTACCTCAAATATTTCCATACAACAATCCATTCCGAAGATATGGCTATTTCAGTAGAGCGTGTCAATTGTGTTGATCACTTTTCAAAAATAGCAATTGGAGAAAACAGGCTTTAAAGTTCGGGTTTGGGAAAGCATCAATTTTATTGATTACTATTCAACTATACACAAAATCTCCTCAACAACGGGTACTTAGGAGCACTCAATCGTTATCAAATTTGACACAGACATTGTCAAGATATACATATCTTTAATTATATACCTAGGACAGTCGGTCAGAGAAGTGACAATTTGAGCTGAGAAAACGGCCTGTTTTCGAGGATGTTTTTTCTTTCGATCAGAAAAAAATGCGAAAAGGAAATTTACATGGTGTTAGAAAATTGTCATAAAATCACCTTTTTCCCAATTTTATAGAAAACGGCTTGGTAGGAAGATTTTTAAAACTTCAAAGATTCATAATATCACAAAATCTCAAATTCACCCCCAGACGGAAATTTTACCACTTCAAAGCCTGATATCTCAGTCTGCAGATCGTCGCAAAGTCCCTCTTTTCGATGTGAGTCATCGCAAATGATGCTTCACGTTGGCACTTTTTTCTGTATATAATATAATAATCTGAGCGGTACTTCTGACATTTTTTTGTCTGAGCTTATATCATTTAGCAATCGACAAACAAGAGGCCCTATACCGTATCTAGGGGTGTCTGAGAGGATGCCCAGTTTTTCCCACCCTGAGGGGATAGAAAATTTGAAACTTCAAAGTGCAATTAAATCACATAATTTGGGGGCCCCACACATATGACTAGTCATCGTTCATGACTTCTACAATAACTCACTTTTCCCTGGGGTCCGACATCTCTCCAATAATACAGGCTGGCCTCCAGTGGGCCTCATGACAGACCCTAAGGGGCCTTTATCAATTCTATGTGCTTTTGAATTAGGTCACCTTTTCCATAACTATACAGATGGGGTCCCACACATATAACCAGTCATCATTCCTGATTTCTATAAAAAAAACTCACTTTCCCTTGTGCCCCGACAGCTTTCCAATAAACAGGTGGGCCTCAGGATGAACCCTAAGGGGGCCTTTATCAATTCTAGGCGTTATTTGAATTAGGTCGCCTTCTCCATAACTATATAAACGGGCCCACACATATAACTAGTCATCGTTCATGATTTCTACAAAAACTCACTTTTTCGACAACCTTTTTCGTCTTCATTTCTTCTTCTTTTTCTCTTTCTTTTTCTTTTTTTTTTCTTTTCCTTCTTTTTTGTCCTTCTTCTTCTCCTTCTTTTTCCTTTTTTTCTCTTTATGTATGGGGGCCCCTTATCCCTGGGGGCCCATGGACTTTGTGCACCCATGCCACCCTATTGCTACGCCACTGCAAGGTTCTGATTCAGGTCAGGAATAGGACCAGGGATTGTTTGTCTTGAAAGATATGATTCTTCATGAAAATGCTACTTGCTAAAGCTATTCCAAACTGTTTGGCTGCATGAGGCGTCATATGAAAGAAGAGTGTCAACCCTAAATGGTACACTGGCTCTCAGACCGTTTTGCTATCTTAGAAGGTTATCGATTGCATATAATTTGGTACCAAAATTATTTTACAAGTTTCCTCTATTAATGCATATGTCTAGAGTTGTAATACGTATCTTGGTTTTAAAGTTATTAAACATTTAAAAATGTGCAGTTCATTTTTGGACACCCTGTATATGGAGAAGTTATCGATTTCCCATCATCAAACCTGTAGTATCCCTAATGTAGGGTTTTTCCTAGAAAAAAATGAAAAGAGGCTGATTTCAACTGATTAAGGTAGGTATAGGTGTAAATATTAGCAGAAAAAAGGTAAGGAAGGGCACTGGCTGGGGAACCTTATTTTCGGGGGGTCATTAAAAATAGGGGGTCATTTGCCCTAAGTTATGCATAAAATACATGTGTATGTCGTATTTGACATCAAATTAAGGGAAATGTAATTTACAACACCGGGTGATTTGTTTATTTTATTACTCTATCACCTTGCAAAACATTATACATAATTAGCTAAAAATCGTGATATTTCAAAATTTTGCTATTAATATCTCTAAATTAGTGTTTATTTAAAAAAAAAAGTCAAAGAAGTTAATTTCAACTGATTGTGGAAGTTATAGGTGTCAATAGTTACCCCAATAAAGTAAGGAATGGTTGGGGCTGGGGGAATCCGATTTTAGGGGGTCATTAAAAAATAAGGGTTTATTGGCCCTACGCTACGCTTAAAGTATGTCGTGTTGATATCAGATTAGGGAAATGTAATTTAGAAAAATGGGTGTGTTGTTTATTTTGTTATTCTATCACCGTGCAAAATATAACACCTGATTAACACGTTATGACCTAAAAATGCTTCGTTAAAATTAGGTCAAAATTCAAAATCTTGCTATCATTATCCCTGAACTTTATTTGGGGGAGGTTGGACCTATGTTTAGCCGACCAGGCTCCCTACGGCTTACATCCATACGGGCTGCTAAAAGTACTTTCTTGTTTCAGCCCAGGAGTAAGTGGCTACGGCCCCTGGTATATATTTGGCTTAGGGTTGACTGTCCTAGTCATCTTATCTTGTTGTCACGTGGCATATAAAAATGGTCTCGAAATGGACTTTGTTTTAGGCCTTTTTTAACTACTCTTTAACTGATAGGCTGCATATCATCTTCTGATGGTACCATCAGGCCTTGTTTCTTCAGTTAAACTATGGTTTATCTAGGACGCAAATGGTAAAGAAGCTGATTTCAACTGCGTGTGGTATTTATAGATGTCAATATTTACCTAAAAGAAGTAATGGTGGGTGGGAGTTAGGGAACCTGATATTTAAGGAACGGGGTTCATTAAATATATAGACTATTTACTCTAAATTATGCTTGGAGTGCGTCATGTTTGATATCAAATTAAACGAAAATATAATAAAAACAATGATGTTCAATTTGTTACCCTATCACCTTGCAAAATGCTATACCTGATTGAAGACGCAATGCCCTGAAAATTGTGATTCTACGTACAAATATAGGTCAAATTACAAAATGTAACAATTATACTTCTAAATATCAATTTTACTGAGTTGTTTGCTTACAAAGACGGCTAAAATTGAACTGTAAGTTTTCGCTTCATGCCACTAAAAATCATGTCCCCCACAAATCTACCCATACTTTTGGGGTAAATATTGACACCTATTAATTCCACAATCAGTTGAAAACAGCTTCTTTGCCATTTTCTTTTCTAAATAAACACGAATAATCACAAAACTTTTCGTTTTATTAAACATATTAATACTTATGAGAGAAAATCACGAAAAATCATGTTTGTTAGGTCATAATGTCTCTAATTAGGAATCATTTTTGCATCGTGCGAAAAAAAAAATCCAGGGTCCATATGGACCTATGCACCAGCCCCTACCCTTCCTTATTTTTTTATGTTAATATTTACACCTACATACCATTATCAGTTGACATAGGAATCTTTGCAATGTTTTATAGGTTTTGTCAAAATTAGGGCTATTTTAGGGATACAACTGCGTTATTATTAGAAAATGCATTGTAAGTTATTGGGAATGTTTAAAGAGCGAATACATATCGCACTATATATATTATTGCCCATGAAAAAGTAGACCCTTATAGCAACATGCACACACTTAACTGTGAATAATTAGTGCACTTCCCGGCAAAGTTGACCTTCGACACTTTAGGTATAATAGGTTAACATTTATGCATGAATGCGTTTTTTGTTTTATGAAAAACGAAATTTGACACTATTTTACTTAAGATGACATTTATTCAAAATGTACATTCGCGACTTTTCTTTCATTTTCGTAGAGCAGCCAACATAATGTATAAAACAAATAGTGACCGAATCAATGAAGTTGACCTTTTTGTTAAAAATGTATACATTTACATAGTCCACTTAATTAATTTTCAATTCACACATTTAAGGGATCATGAGATTTAAATCTTCCATCCTACCCCATACTACCCCATCGGTACCCAAAGCAAATTCGATCAAACTAAAGATAAATTTAACAATGTTCAAGTGTGTATATTGTAGAATTCCTAAGCACCAATCAAATTTTGCTTAATTGTTGTCACTCTTTATACAGGTCACTCGATCAAAAGAGGATAACAGAGAGATTGCACAGAATACCGTTTTGGTAAACATGACCTTATTTTTTTTCTTTAGACAATAATCAATCAATCAATTATACACAAGCACCAATCAAATTTTGCTTTATGCTTTATTGTTGTCACTCTTTATACAGGTCACTCGATCAAAAGAGGATATCAGAGAGATTGCACAGAATACCGTTTTGGTAAACACCCGGGGGGGTACTTAGTACAAAAGTGGTTATGGGGACGTGCCGCAAATTCGGGTAGCAAAATCAGGCTCTCTGGTATTTCAATCGGTCCTTTTTCTTCCCAAAATGTGGTATTTTGATGGGTCACTTTTCAAAATTTTCCAAAATTTGCGCCAAATGGCGCAAATTTGGACATTTCTTCACAAAACTTTAGACAAAATAGTGCAAATTTGGGCGAAAAAAATGCAATTTTTGATCAAACTTGACTCAAAATTTGGAAGATTTGGTATATGGATGGGTCCCTTTTTCTTGAAAATTGGTATTTGGATGGGTGGCTTTTCAAATTTCCCGCGGCACGTCCCTACCCAAACCAAACTTGAGTACCCCCCCCGGGGGACCTTATTTTGTTTTATTTAGACACTAATAACTTAGCACCATCTTTATAAGGTCATTGTGTGAATTCTGAGGTAATCGTTTTTGACTGAGTTATTTTTCTGAGGGAGCACAGGACTATGATGACTGAAAATAGATGGTGCAAAGTTATAATTGTCATTAATAACCGCTCTTTCAATATTTTAAATGCCTTTTATATATAACTTTATGAAGAAATACTTAATTTCTTACACGTGATAGCGCGATCTACTCTATTAAGTTGATTTCTTGTTTTATGCAAACAACTGCGCGGTCTTACGATCTTCAATGCTGAAACATTTTTGGGCCGAATATCGTAACGAAGCTTCATCATCTAAGTAAGTTTTTTATATTATTTTATCATTTTTATACAATCTTATAACCAAACCGAGTTGATATATTAATCAAAGATTAATTTGATACCAAACTGCAGCAAAATCAATTGAGGTGATACTCCAAAATGACGAAATTTTTCATTCACCCACGTTTCATGCAAATAGTTGTCGATACTCATGGCCGGGAAATGGCGACGCAGAGTGCTGGATGTGTGATTGTCAGTGAAAATGAAAGGTAGGCTCGGATAGTTTCAGTGAATTGTGTCAATGTGGATAGATAGTTGAAATTTGTACATCGTGTATGGATACGTGATTTGCACAAAAATTTAAATGATGATTGAGTCGTGAGTTTGATAATTCAAGTTTAAAGATGACACCTCAGCAAGGGGACCGGGACGTCACCTGAGCATATCACGCGGCCCGGCCCGCCAGGCTGAACACTGGGCACAATGCACGCATTTGCTTACCGCCCATATAGCCCAGAGTTTTTGATCAAGAATTTGCATTTTGTTGTTTGAGCAAGCTTGAATTATTTTTCCAAAGGAGGAGGCGGGTATACAGAAATTATCAGCTTTATTCATTACTATTTTTAATTATTAATTACCGATTATTACATTGTATTATTTTCATCAGGATGATCTATTCTTTTATATTCTTTTTATACCTAATTGATTGTTTTGATTGCGTTTTTTTTTATTTCTTACAAATTCATCTGAACTTTTATAGGGTTTGTTTTTATAAATTTCTGTAAAGCTACAACAGTACAATGTTATCTTTTAGCTGCAATTCTTGCCCTGCCGATGACTTCGGCATGGTTTTGTTTTTGACATATTTCTTTCATCCATTTGGGATGCAATTCAAAATGGTCTTTGGATTCGTTTTTTATCCTGATCGACTGCTAATAAATTTCCGCGGAGCCATGTTCTTTTTTTATTTGTTATCTTGATTTCTGCAAAATGTAATTTATTAAATCTCTGTTTTGAAATTTGTTGTCTTAAGTCGCACTTTGTTTTTGTCCTGATCGACTATCAATTTTGGGGACCCATGCCCAATTTTTAGTTGTTATCTTCATTTCTGCTAAATTGAATTCTTGTCTCTGTTTTAAAATTTGTTTTAAGTTGGACTTTGTCTTTCATCCTGATCGACTGTTTATAAATTCCCGCGGAGCCAAGCCCATTTTTTAAATTTCTGATCTTGATTTCTGCAAAATTTAATTTATATATCTCTGAATTCTTTTCTCTGTTTTGAAATTAGTTTTAAGTTGGACTTTGTCTTTCATCCTGATCGACTGTTTATAAATTCTCGCGGAGCCATGCTCATTTTTTTTTTAATTTCTGATCTTGATTTCTGCGAAATTTAATTTATATATCTCTGTTTTGAAATTTGTTCTTTAAGTTGGACTTTGTAGAAAAAATACTGCTTAGATTTGGACCAGATATTTGTGTTA
>JXSR01S032657.1:113082-150878 GCA_000969725.1 Ophiothrix spiculata | reverse complement strand
AGAATATATATCTGAAGATAAATACATTATTTATTTTAAATATCAATTTTAAGATCAAAAAATCGCAAGAAAATACGACTACAAACTGCATTAAATTTGTACTTCCTACAGAGTATCGCTGTGTTTGTTTACTTGGGAATTAATTCCCTTTTTACTGGATGTGACGTCATATCATTCATTACTGCCCTAGAGGGGTGTCGCAATTGAGCAATTGCTTATGTCTCATTAACACGTGCTTCTGCTAGTATTTTCGTCCTTGCGTTTGATATATACCAATATATATAACGACTGTCTGGTTTTCATATTTTCACAAACAATGTTTATGAGGTTAGCTTGTTGACATTTTCATTCACAAAAATAAATTTGTCGATCCAAACAAAACCAGGAACAAAACAATCACAAGCCAAAATATGCCACCTAAGCCCGGGCTGAAAGCAAAGGGAAAGACTAAATCCCAGACGCAATGTACACTGTTTTGTTTATGAGGAAAGGTGAAAAAGAGGACATCACGGATGTTGCTTCTGAATTTCCGGCAGAATCTGCACTAGCGGAAAATACACATGTGTTGGTCGATCCACTGACATCGTTAGACATTGTTATGTGCATGCAGAAATTATTTTGTGCAGGTAACTTTTTGATGTTACATGCACATGTGCATGTGGTGGAAATTTTGTATTTCGAACACTGCCTTTGACAAGTGATGAGTTGTATCAGCTAAAAGATTTAGACAAATTAGGTATTATAGTCCATCTAGATGGACTTTGCAAGCAAACACGGAGCCTGTGGCGCTCCATAGTAGGGCTTTGCCCTCCGCTCCATAGTAGGGCTTTGCTCTCCGCTCAGGCTTCGCGTTTGCTTTGGGGGTCCATCTAGATGGACGTCCATCTAGATGGACTAATTGGGCAAAAAATAACACCTTGAAGCTATATGGTCCATATTACTTTAAACTGCCAGTTACAAATGGCGTTTTGGTGATTACTTGATCATTTTGGATATTTTTTAATGGCAGGCTCTTTGTGAAACTGCTCTAACCCGTTAGAATTTCATAGAAAATGGTAAAAATTAGGCAGAAGGCCATTTGCAAATTTGTAGCTGGGTTTAAGACCGTCACAAATTATGTGGCCGTAGCTTCACATTTGCAAATTTTTCTTAGAATGAACCAATAATTAATGAATTTCATTTTTTTTTGTAATTTTAAATATATTGAAGCAGTTTGAATTGACTTGTGCTCTGCTGGTAGAAATCATATTGAACATGCATGCTCTAGTGCTTTGATTATACGTTCCGTTATATCACAATTCACATGATATTAATTAATTCTTTAGACAATGAAATTGGAAGAATCTAGTATTCATTATCAATAATTTAATTATTTTCAGTAGAGGAACATGTATTCTAATTATATTGTCAAACCTGCATACTTTTCTGAAATCAATAAATTCAATCAAAAGGGGATTTTAAAACCATTATATAACTGAGGGAAATGAGACACAACCTTCTTTTATGGATTTTTTACTTGACAGAAATTATCTATGTACGAGGGGTGCTCAGTAAGTTTGGCCTAAGGTAGAAGGAGATTAGCCACCCTGGTATAAATTAAGTACAATTCTAGTACAAGATTGGAATGTGTACATTTGGAACATCATTCGAGTACAATTTAAATACAATTTTAGTACAATTTTTTGGTACTAGAATTATACTTAAACTGTACTAGAATTGTGTTCCAAATGTGCACATTCCGATCTTGATCTAGAATTGTACTCGATTTGTACTAGAATTGTACTAGATTTTCTCCAGGGCATGCAGTTTATATTATAATGCTGTATACAGTGTGTCCCAATAAAAACGCAACAATTAAGCAAGCAAAAAAAATATTTTTATAGAAATAATAACCAAAATTTATAATCACAATGTTGTATGCTTTCCAAAATATCATCCTACTAGGTGATTTTTGTCCCATCTAATTTTAACCGCTACTGCCCAGAGATATGACAATTTAAGAAAGCCTTTTAAATCTACTTTGGTCCGATTTGTAAAATTAGACATACCATAAAATGAAATGCAGCAATTTAAATGAGAGGAATGTGACTGTATTATGAAACCAATTAGAGCTTTATCAATCCAAGCAAATCCTATCTAATATTTGAAGTTCACCTTCAACTGAAACAGGCAAAATTTAAAAATTTAAGAATGGATCTTCATGATACTTTTTGAATATGTTACTTCTGATCAGACAACTGGGTAGCTTATGATACAGTTTCTACAAGCAGGAGTCCAAAAAGGTATTGTATTGAACAAGTTGTTTGTTTGTTTTTAAGTTATAATACAAGTCACAAGTCTAACAGAAACAAGACAAAATCGGAACACAGAGAAGTTTAAGAACTCAAGCAGGTTATTGATTCATCTGGTCTGTCGAAAGACGCAACAACCCGCTTAAGGCTGGGGTAGACCTTCAAATGGCATAAACCGTTTTTAACTAATTGCATCAACTATATAAAGTTATAAATTTTTAGAACCGGATTTTTATCTTGAACATGATGATGATATTAGTTTTGTCAATTTTGGCAAAAAAATGCCCAAAACCATATTTTTTTGCCCCAAAATTTCTGGAAAGCCTAACTAAAATTTGCATTCGTGAAATTTTGAACTTTTTTGCTTTTTGGAATTTAGAAACAAATGTCTAGGAACAGTTTTCTCAAATTTTTGATTTTTATCTTTTTTTTATGAAAAATTGTCAAATATAGGGCAAAAATTGCCATTTTGGTGGCAGCGGTGGGATTTTTTGCATTTTTGGCAATTTTTCAAAAGATAAGATAAAAATCAAAAATTTGAGAAAACCGTTCCTAGACATTTGTTTCTAAATTCCAAAAAGCAAAAAAGTTCAAAATTTCACCGATGTAAATTTTAGTTAGGCTTTCCAGAAATTTTTGGGCAAAAAATATGGTTTTGGGCATTTTCTGCCAAAATTGACATTTTTGGTCAAAAAACAAATATCATCATCATGTTCAGGATAAAAATCTGCTTCTAAAAATGTATACTTTTATATAGTTTATGCAATTAGTTTGAAAGTTAAAGAGTACAAAAACGGTTTATGCCATTTGAAGGTCTACCCCAGCCTTAATATCATTCGTTCTTTTTATCTGATGATCTCAACACTTTACTTGTTTTTGTTTTTTACTTGTGTTGAGTTTTTGGATGCAATGCTACATCCTTCATCTGTACTAAGGTAAAAAACCAGTGTAGAGATCATCAAGAATAATTGTATACCAACACAGATGAAGTTTATCTGCTTAATATCAGTTGATCCTCATCAAATCAGATCTTGAAGCGAGTCCAAGGAATGCTTGTCTTAATCATATGAGATTTTTAGCAATTTCTATTCAACATTGCTCCATTGCGTCACCAATGGTAAATTTTTAAACATTAACAAATCAGACCACAATAATTTGGGGGACTTTACAAAATGTGCCATTAACTTTAGAATAAGAGATTCAAATTTCACTAAACAAAAATCTTATAAAAACCAGGCTTAGAAGTCGGCGTGAACTGGTTCTCGTAGAGGTTCACGCAAACAACCAACAGCGAGAACCAGTTTTGGTTCTCGCAAAAGTGCCTTTGAAATGTGAAAATAACAAGTTTACGCAAAAGTTCATTTTCTTCCATAATATTTTCATTTAGTTTAATTCTTTTTTTGACTATAATCTACAGATAAAAACATCATAAATATGTTAAACACTTTGCTTGAACACACTTTCTTGGTACATGTGTAAGTCAAATAATTATATCCCAGCTGACAAATGAAAACACACAAATTATGTATTGTACTTGATATGTCAATTTTATTTTCCCTTGGGGAAAATCTTCAAAAATTAGGATGCCTGAAAAGTATCATAATTTAACATCACATCTTCATCTTTAACATTTAAAGAGTGATAGTTCAGAGAACTATCCTCCCAGAACAGGTATGTTTATAGAGGTGCATTTTTACAATACTGACAAAACTTAATATTAACCAAGGGAGTTTTTACGGGAACCAATGGTTCTCGCAAAGTTCCTTTGCAAGAACAAACTTTGGTTCTCGTCATCTGCGATGAAATTTTAACTCTGAAAAAACATTTGTTGCGATTTTATTTGGACACCCTGTGTATTTCAACTACAGACATTTTAAAGTTAATGTCTGCTCACATGTTTATGGAACTTGTCTGTCTGCTTGAGGTCTGTCTAGTTTGAAATTAAACATTAAAAATTGACAAGAAATACCACCATGAGACCCAGAACTCCCACATCCACCTCCACCTTTGCATGTCTGATGTTTGAAATCATCCTTTCAATTCTTGTCATACTATATGAATGGTAACCTTTCTCCAGTGTTGATACCGTGCCTCTATGGAGCTTATTGGGTATTGCCCCTTGGTTAGAGATTTTAAGATGACTGCATGCCAGATAAGCGATGGCTAAGTTTGCTATTTTCAAGGTAAAAAATCAACTCTCAGAAAACTGGCAAGTTTGAAGTTTCTGTAAAATAAAAGCGAGAGAGATATTTTCTTGAAACTTTTAATACATTAGATTAGATTGAACTTATAATAAAGCATATATTTAAAATCATAGTTGCATGAAGAAAACCTTGATATTTTTATGTGCACCTAGGTTAAAGTTCACATGTGACTCACATGATACTCGTGGGCTTGCGTGATTTGTCTTTTTTTTTACTGTATGACTTGATGGTCGTTTTGATTGGTTTTTTTGCATTGTTTACGCACTGTGCGATTTGGTCCCACCCTGAATGAAAACATTTTTCAGAAGACTTTAGCTTACTTCCGTCTACCTTAGGTCAACGATTCATTGAGTATTCCTTATTCCACAACTTTTTAACTTGCTAGTCATCAACCATTAAAGAGACAATTGGGAGAAATTAAACACAAGTGGTCAAGAAATATAATTCTTGTCTATGTGAACTGCTTTATAGCAACCCTTAAGTGGTCAGTCACCTTCAACAAATTTCTTCTCAAATCACTTCAGATGAGCGTACGCATATGAAGAAAGGGGATCGTGCACCTAGTGCTATGTTCACATTTTTCATCAGCTTTCATTTGCATGTTTAATTAATTTTTGAATTTTCTCGAAACAGGCATGTCACATGGTTGTGGTCTTTAGGTTCGGCGACACTAATTAAGATTTTTTTGTTTTACATGCAAAGAGGCCATGTTATTTGGCCCAAAATTTCACATTTCAAGTGTTTCAATGCATTAAAACCATTCATTATCTAGAATGAAATGAAAGCAGTGTTTCATGTGAAGTGCAGTTGCTCAATTTTCGGCTAGATTATTGCAAAGATTTAACATGATAAAAACGGTCCGTATTTCTGGATCATTTCTGCGTCCCTAAATTCTGAGGGAAATGACCAAATATTTGCACATATATGAGAGAAAATAAAATTTTTGCATCAGGCTTTGAAAAGACACATGAGTACAAATCTAAATGAAAACTAAGCCACGCAACCTACATTTCAACAACTTCTTAGATACTTTAGTTCAACCATTGTGTCATGTAATGGTGTCATCTGCTTTCAGAAAGTGGTCAGAATTAAGGTACCTATTAGTGGTGTGAACTCTTTAGTGTTAGGAGGGTCTACACCATCCAGACTAGAAGTAAATTGTGGTCCAAAATATGCTTATCACACATCTCATTGTATAATTGAGTCGTTTTCAATGCAACACCTTTTTACAACAAAAGTATATCTTTTGTGGTTATAATGCTTGTTTTGTTGTTCCTCTAAAATTGGAATAGAAAAAATAGAAAGCAAAAAATGCCATCACTCATTTGGGTATTTCAACATCAAAGTAAGCACAAGAAACAAGAAATAGTCATTTTAGAAAATTGATGTCAAATGTTGTAGCTACAGTATTTACGTTTTTCCGTCCGCTGTTTTTTTTGGAGTACGATGCTTGTTGCTACCCTGGTTTGCATGAAATCAACTTGTTCACGCATGTATTTATAGCGCGTGATTAGTCAAATTCCAGTGCTTGTGAAACGCCGATGATCATGCGCGTTATGATTTAGTTAAATGATGCAGTTCACAGGGAAACTTGATAAATAAAAATTCTGTAACTAAGATAATTTTATATGTTGTAATATATCAGAAGAAGTTGAAATAAATCTGTAAAAGAGAAATGATTTGTGTTTAGATCAATTGAAAAAGGGAGCCACTAAAAGCATGCGGTTTGTTAGATCTTGCTTATTGAAGAAGTTTCTTGGGAATTGCATTGATAGAAAACAAGTCTGAGATGAGTCTTGTGTATAAAGTCTGCTCATGCTTTATGCTACAGTCAAGAAAAAATGGTGTTGCTCCGTACGCCAGTTGTAAGTTCCTTGGGAATCATCT
This sequence comes from Ophiothrix spiculata, assembly GCA_000969725.1. Classification (NCBI taxonomy): domain Eukaryota; kingdom Metazoa; phylum Echinodermata; class Ophiuroidea; order Amphilepidida; family Ophiotrichidae; genus Ophiothrix; species Ophiothrix spiculata. The sequence goes on along the minus strand of JXSR01S032657.1, from coordinate 144,496 downwards.
GTGAAAACAAGTCTGAGATGAGTCTTGTCTATATAAAGTCTGCTCATGCTTTATGCTACAGTCAAGGAAAAAAGTGTTGGCACATATGCCAGATATAATTTCTTTGGGAATCAACAGTGAAAACAAGTCTGAGAGGAGTCTGTATATCTAACGTCTGCTCATGCTTTATGCTATGATCAGGGAAAAAAAATCGAGTTATATTTTGCGATTAAAAAAAAAAAATTGGGGGGGGGGGAACCCTTGAAATTGCATTGTTTTTAAATGATGTTAACCAGTATAAATCAACCAAACCTTAAATTTGTAGGATGTCAAACTGCAGTGTAACTATTTATTGTTCCAAGTTTCTGTTTTATTTCTAACTTCATTCTTGGTCATGCCAGACTGTTAGGTCTTGTTTCAAAGTTTCCACGTTTGTCTGCAATGTTGATCTGAACAAATAGATACTTTTATTTTCCTAATCTTTTAATAAACCCATTTGATCTTTTTCAAGTGTTAAAAACTCCCACACTTATAATTCTATCATTATAATTGTTCTTGTGATAAGTACAGTTTCAGGAAAAAATATTGAAATCATTAGTTAGTGCACTTGTATGACAACCAGTGTTTCCGCTAAGGCCGTATGGCGCGTCATTGGCGCAGGAGCGGTGAAAATTGGCGCAATGAGTTTCTGAAAATGAGTGAAAAAGATGTTTTTCTAGCTCTATTGAGCCAATACTCAGTCACAGCTAATGATTTACCATTGCGCAAGTACCTCTTCAACTTTCTTGAAATTGCTTGAATTGGCGCAAAAATACTATGTCTCTCACGGGCTACATTCTGGACTGTGTGCACTGCACTTCATCAGTACCGTAGATGATTTACAAACTGATTTTCTCCACTATTTTTCATAAATATATGGAAACGTAATGTTTTGTTTTTGTTCCATATGAACTAAATAGATTAATAAATCATTGAACTAGATATTTTGACCTTCTTAATTATTTTGATGAGGTCAGTATATATATATTACATATTTATATTTGATGAGTTCTGGTTTGACATTGTTTGACAAAATTTAATATCAAATATACATTTTTGAATAATTTTCTTATCTTACACATTGCATAAAAGCATATTGCCATCTTTTTAAGTTGTCTGCGATATTATGCAGACTGCTAAAGTTGTTAGTATAATGAAATAAATATTTTACAGAATGGGAACAGTTTGGGTGGAAAACCTTAAACTCATTATAAAACTGACTGATTATATTAACAGGAATGTCGTTTCTGTACCTGTATGGGGCCAGTGACTTAATTCCTCAAAATATTGAAGCAAGGTACAGAACGACCACTGTTGATCAACCAAGTATCCCTATTTTGGCAGGAGACATCCTACAATATTATTGCTTGCCATCATTACTAAAAACCAAAGCCGGAGCAAAAATGTAAAACCCTGCTTTTGCAATTCAAATGCATACAATGAATGTCAAAACTCTAAATTATTTTATCTCTGTTGAAAAAAAAAATATCTTTGTATTTCCAGGATTTGAATTTTAGAATCCTGTTAACATGAGCTGAAAGAATTCTTTATTCATAAAACACCTCCTACACCCCCGCAAATTATGTCTGATGACATTTGCGTTCATGTGACTATGACTTATATACACACAGTTAACAATTCATTTTGTTGGTGTGCAGTTAATTACATTGTTTCACATTGAGGAAAATTAATAAATGTAAATGAGATTGATATTCATGGCTCAATGATCATGGAATGCATTAAAGGTTGGAACTTGTAGTTAGTCTTTCCAGAATTTTTTTTTAAAATTTTGGAAAAACTAATCTATAGGGTCCATCATCTTTTAACCTATTTCTAACCCTAAGGCTAACCCAAACCTAAAGCCAAACTTTAAAACTAACCATGATCCTAAATTGAGCCTAATCCTAATCTAATTAGGCCTAGTTTGTTGTGGTGTGAAAATGGGTAAAATGTGGGGACCATGAAATACAAGTGTAGAATTTGCATTTTTCAAAGAATGTTAAGAATTATATATGTGTAAATCTGTAAAATAGTCTCGTATTGAGAAAATCTTTTAAATATATGCAAGTTTATTTGTTTACCACAAAATTGCATTAAAAAAACCGATGCAACTTTCCATTAAAATTTGCATTTACCAGCAACAGACTTACAGAAATGAATTGTTTATTGTATTTACAAAAACAGAAAAACCTTGTGAATTTCTCGTAAAACAGAATATCAAAAAACTAATATTTTGTAGATATAGGCATATTTGAAATGTTGCTAAAAATGAAAATTTTCCTGCAATTCCATTATGAAATGAATCTTGGAAGCTTGGCAAGAGCGGCCGTAAAATGCCAGAGGTACAATAACTCGCCCTCCATGAGCGACAATCCAAGATGGCTGCCATCCTATGGGATTTACATGGCGATCAAATCAAAACGGGGTTAGTATCGCTTCTCCTTTTTATTTTGGGTTTTGGTTTTTGGTTTTACATATTCTCACATCGCATATGCTTCAAAGAATCGTAACTCATTATCAATTTGAAGCTGAAGATATGAATCTGAAATAAGATTATTAGAATTAACCAGTGGGCTGACTTTATAGAAGTTTGTGGCGGAGGATCACAAATGTATTAAAACATTTCATTTTAATGACAGTGTTTGTTTATACCAGTTGAAAGTATGACAATTTATCTATGAGTAAAAAGGTGCAATTCATGATTCTGATATGATGAAAACCCCAGATAGTACAACATCCTGAAAATATCACTTGATTCCAACTATTCATTTTCAAGTTGCAAGCTTTTCAGCATTTTAGAAACAGGACCCCGACAATAATTAGAAAATACACATTTTCCCACTTTTCTCAAAAATGCAAGTATGTTAGAAAGAATGGTTTGGGGATTGTAACATTTACCAGTCAATGACTCTTGCTCTGAAAAACTCAATTTTGATAGACGTGACCTTGAGGATGAAAAGTGGATCATGAATTGCCATTTAAAATTGAATTGTAAATGCAGCAACTTTGCAAAATAATTATGCAATTTACTAAGTAGTGAACATGAACCAATTGCTCAATTCATCTAGATTTATTTACTTTTATATAAAATTTTATGAATTTTATCAGATATGGAATCATATATAAAGAGCAACAAGTCTGTCAGAATATAATGGTCATGATCCTTAACAGTGTCATCCGTCATATTTTATGGTCATTCAATTTTAATGCAAAATTTCCTTCAAACGTGATCTGACATGAATGTTTATAAATAACTAGTCCCTAATGCAGCCAAGATGAGTGTTAATATCTTATCAAGGCGTAGTCAGACATCAGAGGTGGTAATTCACAGTCGTTAATGCAATTTGTACGAGAGATCTCTAGAGAAATTATGTCGGGTATCTATACACCCAGTTTTCAATTACAGACCGTGTCCAGATTGATATGGTAGACTTTACAAGCTACATATAGCAAAATATATATACAAATGATTGTCAAATAAGAGATCTAGCACAGCACAGGAAAGTAGCAGGTATATTTGGGACAGCCTAGATTTCAATTTATAGACTGAATCTAGATTTACAGCTTACAAGTATCATGTTCATAATGTTCCATGCATGCAGCAATTATACATAGTCATAGAATATACCAATGATTTCCATCAAAAAAGAGATCTACAGATTTAGCACAGGAAAAAAAGTACCATGCGTGCACATTGTAACCCTAACGCTACCAAATACCAAAAAATCCCATTCTGCGAAGTTAGGCAAATCTACTAAGTCCGAATACGTCATAGACCGGAGTCAGTAATGATCACGGAATCGCTGCCATGGCAGCGCCTGATCGGTGGCTTGCTATAGTGATAATGGGTTTGGGATGCGGGAGGTACCGGGTTCGAGCCCAGGTGGAAACCCGATATTTTTGACTTGTAAATTTCCGAGGAGATAGTTTCTGAACGGAAAAGTGGGGTAGGGCGTTAGGGTTAAGTCCGCCTAGATTTGGGTCTATACTAACCCTAACGCTACCAAATACCAAAAAATCCCATTCTGCAAAGTTAGGCAAATCGACTAAGTCCGAATACGTCATAGACCGGAGTCAGTAATGATCACGGAATCGCTGCTATGTTTTAAGTATCATGCTTACAAGTTGCACATAGCAGATGCAGTCATTTTTGTGCAAGGCAATAATTGTTGCATATGAGAACAAGCACAAAAAATACTATGCTTTAGATAGCTGCATGGTTTATCAATTACAAAAAAATGTCAAAGAGTGATTTATGGACTTCAGGTATCATGCTCCCAAGTTGCACACAGCAAATGCAGTCTTAGATTATAAATGGAGATGGTTGTTGTCAAAAAAGCAATCATGCATTTATTAGAGCACTGGACTTGCTGTCTATCAATGTAAAGGACTTTGACCTCAGACCTAGTTTCCTCTTCTACTTTGTGTTCATGCTAATTCCCAATGTGCATATTTGCTCTGCTGCAAATTTATCATTCTGTTTTTTGCTCTTACAGGAATGTTGTTTGTTGTTTGATTCGTTCTTGCTACCTAATGGATGATTTGACATCCTCTTGCCAGCATTCAAAATGATCAAATCACCGTGGTTTTTTTCTCACACAATGTGTTAGATAACTAATCACAATTGTCTTGAAATAAATTTATTTCTGTAATGTATTAGAAACAATCAGATAGATTGAAGGGTATTTTAAGTCCGTAACTTTCATGTGACACAATACAATGCAAAAGTTACACTGATTATTTTTATGGAAATGGAAGATGAAATATCAGAAGAACACTGATTTATATGTATTGAATAAATAAGTCACCTACACAAGCATGAATCTTTGATGATTATATGTAGGTCGTTTTATATAAAGAATGAAGTTTCTTAGCGTTTTCAATTATGTGAAAATACTTTCCGGCAGCAGTGTATTAACAATGCTGGGTAAAGTGATAATTTTCTCGCTGGAATCACGCATATAAATACATTAATTACAAGAGATTAAATACTGATTTTGAAGAATGAGTGCTGCATTTATACTTTTAAGAAATAATAAAATGCTGACGTCAAGTGATATGACATATTATAACTTATTCTAGAATCACACATTTATATTACAAAATGCAATAATTACATGGGATTAAATACTAATTGTAATCTTACTATCTATTGGTTCATGCAGATTAATTAAGAGTTTCACAAATGCTCAAATTTTCATTGACTGGTCACAAACTTGTGGAAGTGAAATTTTGTGGTCTTTGAATATCTTTCAATGACACTTTACTAACAAAACAGTAAAACATGTAAAATTACAAACATGAAGCAAATTTGGAAGTTTAGAACATTGGAGATTAATATGTAAAAATATATTAAGTTTATACATTTTCTTAATTAAGCTTTTTTTTCTGAAATTTGTTTTACATTGCTTGTGTTTTTTATACATTTTTTGAACTTTAAAACAGATGCTTACATAACTTATGAAGTCCAGTTGGAATCTAGGCTAGTTCATAAATCTATTTATGGCAATATTAACTCAACCATTGATTTTATTAAGGCATATGTCTTGTAAATTAACAAAGATTCTCATATCATTTGCAATTCAAAATCTGATTCAGCAAGTTGTTTTAAGCAAATAATTGGAGGCCAAACCTTCATTAATTATTCACGCTATTTTGATTTTGGAATCAATCTGGTAATGAATGAGGTTACATATAGTGTGACGTCAATCATGGCTTGCTTTTCTCGTCAACTCAAGATGCGAGTCATTAGGATTTCATCTTGTTAAGAGAAAGAATTAAGTCTTTGATTTTAAAAGATTCATTCATTGATGAGAGTTGTGTCTGGTTTGAAGCCATGCGATCACTTTGCCATTCAGGCAAAGTGATTTGAAAATAGATTTGTTGTTTTCCGTTATCAAATCATTGTGAAAGACCACCACTGTTGCGATAAGACATGTTATTGAATTTGTTGAGAAAGAACATTTTAGCAACAGTTGGAATTTCTACCAAAAGCCAGAGGGGTAGGAGGGGGGGTTAAGTTACAATCATAGCCCATTAAAAAAATCGGTCTCATTACTTGGTCTGATACATATGCATGTTTTGCAAATAAACCGTCCCTAATGTAATCACGGTGTGTGTTAATATCTCATCAAGTCATTGTCAGGCATGGAAGGTGGTAATTTGCTGGGGCTAATGCAATTGGTGCGATAGATCTCTAGAGAAATTATGCTGTGTATCTCTACAGAGTCTGTTTTCAATTACAGACTGTGTCCAGATTGATATGACTTTTCAGGTATCAATTTCAGTATTGTTCACACAAGTTTGATGCAGCGAAATGTATGCAGCTGATCAAGCTCTTAGGTAGGATTTTGCAAATTGTGTGTGTAGAAAAAAAAGATGGGTGTGTAAGTTTTTAGTGACAAGATAGCTGCGAGCGCGTAGCTTGAAGCCGCGAGCGCGTAGCACGAAGTGTCTACGGCCGGGGTCCAGGGCATGCTTAAGGGCCCTGGAAGCTCTGGGTTTTTAGATGCTGTCTGGTGCAATCTGAGCTTTATTTGGCACTTTTTTCGAGGCAATTTTTCTCTGATTTTTTACTAAGACAATTTGAAATTATACCTTTTGTTGATTTTTTTTGGAGACAATTTTGCTTTTTATGGTTTATGAGTTGGAATGGAGACATGAAATTATACACAATGTGACAAAACACTTGGTTAAAAACATGCACAAAATATTAGCGTCGCAGCATAATGTAAGAATATACATGTATTGGGCAAAATATGAATGTTACACATAATTACACATAATAGAATACATTTTTTTAAAACTAAGTTTAAATAAATAAAATGAGTCATAACAGTTATTTTTGTTCACCAACAAATGTTGAAAGACCAAGCAGAATGCTATTCAGTGTAGTAAAGTCAATGTCAATGTTTCCGAATTTGGCAGACTCAGTAATTAATACAGGCACATGACACGTCAAAATGTGAATTCTTAGTGTGCACAAGGGATTTGGTAAAGCTTACAAAAGTAAACATTTTTCAAGTTCTAAAACTATAAATATTACTCGTGACTATGTTTCATTTGATCGGTATACTTACTTTTCCTGAAATCTTGGTTAAAAGTCACTAAAATTTATCGGGAAAATCCCATTGTTTGAATAGATCGTCAAACTTTTCCCCGATTGCCTAGCTGTCAATCTTGGGCTAACTTCCGTTTTATGAATGAAATTGACCTCTGAACTACGGTTATGTGACCTCAAAATGACATTGGACTGTTCCATTTTATATAGGTAAGAGATTGAATCATGATGACAGCTTACGATCTTTCACTGTACACATTTTACGAGTTTCAGTTTTTGAACACGGTTATTGTATAGATGTGTATGCCGTGTTATTCGAAAATTGGCCGTGATTTTTCGAATATGGCCGCGTAAAACATGGCCTACACGGCTGGCTGGCTAAAACCTTGCAGCTGATAGTCAAAATATAGATCTAACACAGATAAGTAGCAGGTATATATTTTTGATAGCCTGGATTTGAATTATATTTATAGAGCGTGTTTAGATTTACAACTTTCTAGTATCATGGTCATAAGTTATGCATTCAGAAATATGCAGTTGTAGAATATATACCAATCAATTATTGTCAAAAAGATATCTAGCACAAAAAAAGGAACTTTAAATAGGCTGCATGGTTTATCAATTACTGTGTCCAGATTGATGGAATTTCAATATTATGCTCACAAGTTGCATGCAGCAGATGTAGTTGTTTTAATGCATGTCAATGATTGTTGGAGCATTAGCACAAAAAAGTATCAAGCACGGTTAACTAGAGTGAATGGTTTACCGTGTCCAGATGAATGGCATTTAAATATCATGCTTACAAGTTGAACACAACAAATTTATTTGATATTGTTTATGACAATGATTGTTTCATTAGAGAACTAGCACAAAAAGTACTATGCTGCATGGTTTATCAATTACAAAAAATGTCAAAGAGTGATTGATGGACTTCAGGTATCATGCTCCCAAGTTGCACACAGCAAATGCAGTCTTATATTATAAATGGAGATGGTTGTTGTCAAAAAAGCAATCATGCATTTATTAAAGCACTGGACTTGCTGTCTGTCAATGTAGAGGACTTTGACCTCAGACCTAGTTTCCTCTTCTACTTTGTGTTCATGCAAAGATCTTGGTTCATGCTAATTCCCAATGTGCATATTTGCTCTGCTGCAAATTTATCATTCTGTTTTTGCTCTTACAGGAATGTCGTTTGTTGTTTGATTCGTTCTTGCTACCTAATGGATGATTTGACAACTTGTCTTGAAATAAATTTATTTCTATAATGTATTAGATACTTGTCAAAATTCAAAATGATTAAATCACCGGTTTTTGCTCACATAATGTGTAAGACAACTAATCACAAGTGTCTTGAAATAAATAAATGAATTTCTGAAATGTATTAGATAATCAGATAGGGGTATTTTAAGTCCATAACTTTCATGTGACATAGTAAGATGCAAAAGTTACACTGATTTTGAAGAATGAGCAATGAATTTGTACTTTTGCAGGCCTTTTGAAAATACATTGTGTGCTACAAATAGCACTTCTCAAGATATTCAGGTGTGCTGTGGGTGTGCATTTGTATCTAATTGTGTATAATTTTACCATATTTAGGTGTGCTGAAAATCTCACTCAAGATCATTTTAGGCGTGTGATGGTATGCTATTGCACTCGCACACCTCAAAATACAAGGCCTGCTTTTGAGAAGTAATAAAATGTGGCATCCAGCAAGTGAAATTTGATGTATTACAACATCAGGTAAAGTGATAATTTTCTCGCTGGAATCACACATATATAAATACATTAATTACAACGGTTTAAATACCAATTTTGAAGAATGAGCGCTGCATTCATACTTTTTAGAAATAATGAAATAGTGACGTTATTGATATGACATATTACAACATCAGCTAAAGTGATAATTTTCTTGCTAGAATCACATATTTATATTCAAAATACAATAATTTCAAGGAATTAACTACTAATTGCAATCTGGCAATGTATTTGGCTGAGCAGATTATTAAGAGTTCCAGCAACATTCAATTGCATTGACTGGCCACAAACTTGCAGAAGTGAAATTTTGTGGTCTTAGAATACCTTACAATGACACGTTACTTGCAAAACAGTAAAAATACCCTTATATAAAGCAGATTTGAAAGTTCAGAACATTGGAGATTAATATGTTTTAATATCTTAACAGGTTTATACATTTTCATATTTGAACAGTTGTTTTATTGTTCTGTGCATTGTTTTACATTTCTTGTATTTTTATACATTTTCTGACTTTAAAACAGATGCTTACATAAGTTATGAAGTCCAGGCTAGTCCATAAATCTATTTATGGCAATATTCTATTCTCAATCAACACTGTTGATATTTAATTAGGGCATATTTCATGCAAATTTCTCACATCTGCAATTCAAAAACTAATTCAGCAAGGTGTTTTAAGCTAATAATTAGAGGCCAAACCTTCATTAATTATTCACACTATTTTAGAATCAATCTGGTAATGAATGAGGTTACATATCGTGTGACGTCAATCATGGCTTGCTTTTCTCATCAACTCAAGATGCAAGTTATTAGGATTTCATCTTGTTAAGGGAAACAAGTTTTTGATTTTAAGATTCATTCATTGATGAAAGTTGTGTCTGGTTTGAAGTCATGCGATCACTGTAATGAATGGCAAAGTGATTTGAAAATAGCTTTGGTGTTTTCCGTTATCAATTCCAGTGTGGAAGGCCAACACTGTTGCATAAGACATGTTATTGAATATGTTGGGAAAGAACATTTTAGCAACAGTAGAATTTCTGCCTAGAGCCAGAGAGGTAGAAGTAAAACTTACCAAGTCATAGCCCATTAGAAATCTTATCTCATTACTTGGTCTGATACGCATGTATGTTTTGCAAATAAACAATCCTTAATGCAATCACGATTTGTGTTAATATCTCATCAAGTCGTTGTCAGGCATCCAAGGTGGTAATTTGCTGGCGCTAATGCAATTGGTATGATAGATCTCTAGAGAAATTATGCTGCGTATCTCTACAGAGTATGTTTTCAATTACAGACTGTGTCCAGATTGATATAACTTTTCAGGTATCAATTTCAGTATTGTTCACACAAGTTGAATGCAGTATAATCTTTACAGATGATAGTCAAAATAGAGATCTAGCACAGATAAGTAGGGAGTATATTTTTGACAGCCTGGATTTCAATTATGGTGTGTGTCTAGATTTACAACTTTCTAGTATCATGGTCATAAGTTATGAGTTCAGCAATGTGCAGTTGTAGAATATATACCGACAACGACTGTTGTCAAAAAGAGATCTAACACAAAAAAGAACCAGGAACTTTTAAATAGGCTTAATGGTTTATCAATTACTGTGTCCAGATTGATGGAATTGCAAATGTTATGCTTACAACTAGTATGAAGCAGATGCAGTTGTTTTTATGCATAGCAAATGTAGTGTTATAAATGGTGATACTTGTTGTCAAAAAAAAAAAGATCTAATATAATAAGAGTACTGGACACTTTAGTAATGTAGAGAACTTTAACCCAAGACCTAGTTTACATAGCTGAATTGTGTTCTTGCTATGTGTATATTTGCTCTGCTGCAAATTTATCAGTCTGCTTTAATTGTGCTCTTACAGAAATGTTGTAATGTATTTTTTTACTACCTAATGGATGACGTGATGTCCTCTTGCCAACATTCAAAATGATCAAAATGGATTTGCTTGCTAGATAGCTCATTTAAAGTGCCTCAAAATAAATTAATTTCTGAAATGTAGATGTCAGAATTTAGAATATGGAAGACAAATAAACATTTTCCTGATTTGTTCTGAACATTGTTTTACATATCTAGTGATTTTTTGATACAGTTTCTGACTTAGAAATAGATACACTTACACAAGTTTTAGTCCAGTTGGAATCCATGCAGGGCACCTTAGGTCTATTTATGCAACATTCTATTCTCAAACTACTCCATTGATTTAATTAGGGCATACATCTTTCAAATTAAGAAAGATTCTCACATCATTTGCAATTCAAAATCCAATTCAGCAAGTTGTTTTAAGCAAATAATTGAAGGCCAAACCCAAATTCTCATTATTTTACAATCTGGTCATGAATGATGTTACATATCGTGTGACGTCAATCATGGCTTGCTTTTCTCGTCAACTCAAGATGAGAGTCATCAAGATTTCATCTTGTTAAGAGAAAGAAGTCTTTGATTTTAAGATTCATTCATTGATGAGAGTTGTGTCTGGTTTAAAGTCATGCGATTTATGTAATGAATGACAAAGTGATTTGAAAATAGATTTGGTGTTTTCTGTTATCAAATCCATGTGAAAGGCCAACACTGTTGCGATAAGACATGTTATTGAATATGTTGGGAAAGAACATTTCAGCAACAGTTGAATTTCTGCCTAGAGCCAGAGAGGTAGAAGTATAACTTGCAAGTCATAGCCCATTAGAAACATGTCTCATTACTAGGTCTGATACGCATGTATATTTTGCAAATAAATAGTCCTTAATGCAATCACATCACATCAAGTCGTTGTCAGGCATTGAAGGTGGTAATTTGCTGTCGCTAATGCAATTGGTACGATAGATCTCTAGAGAAATTATGCTGCGTATCTCTACAGAGTCTGTTTTCAATTACAGACTGTGTCCAGATTGATATGACTTAATTTTCAGGTATCAATTTCAGTATTTTTCACACAAGTTGGATGCAGTAAAATGTACAGGGTGTCCCAATAATCATTGTGCATGGGAATAGACCTGATTTTCTCGGAAGTTTGTCAGACTTGCTTCTTAAAACTTACTATCATTGTTGAATATTTCAAGAAAATCTATCGATGCAAACCAGAGATATGATTGATTTTGTCAGCTTGTATCATTTTCCTTCTGCACAATGGGAAATCCTGCAGTTAAGAATGCTAACAAAGAGCTTCGAAAGGCTTTATACATAATTTACAAGCAATGACATCTGTGTTTGTTTTCATCTTTTATGCTGCTTTCAATATAATCATTTCAATTAAATAAATGGCATTTCTTTCATAGAATTTCACCAAAAACCAATTGAACAGAAACTTCTCTTATTTCATATCACACTTAACGCGTCTAGTTTCATTATAAAGAATAAAGAGAGAAATAAACCGCGTAAGAATTGCATAAACTCATCAGAAGTTTTCTAACAAGATGTCTTTGGTTACCTACATTGCTTCCAAAATTATAAAATGCTTTTATGTATTTATAAATCGTATAAATTGATAATGATATTTTGCGCTTGGTATAGCCAATGTTGTTTTCAATCTCTTTCGACAGCTGTTAAAGTTATAAAAGTGTATTGTTCTTTATATGTCTAATGTCCTTTCTGGACATCAGCAACCTGTTTGTCCTTCAACCTGTCTCTCTTTGCTGGTTAATATACCTTCTTCTCTGCTTTCCATCATTCTAATGGCACAACATTCCTCTTCGTCGTCACAATGCTCGTACGTAACTTTGTCGTCATAAGCCTCGTACTTCATTGTCAATTAATTAAGCGTCAATGATGTGTAGATCCTTTCAACATTTTTGTTTAACGCTCAACCATAGGAATTATCCTTGTGCAGAAGGAAAATGATACATGTTGACAAAATCAACGATATCTCTGGTTTGCATCGATGGATTTTCTTAAAATTTTCAACAATGATGGACAAAGGCATGTACTTTAAAGTGATAGTCAAAATAGAGATCTACACTCGCGTTCTAAAGTATTACCGCTCAAACACTTTATTCAGCCATATCTCACAAGGCGGTAATAAGGAAACTATTGGGAAACTTATGTTGCTTTTGGTCAGATCTGATAGGTAATCTAGTTAAGTGTAAAATTGAGCTCTGAATGGGATCAACCCTAGGCCTCTCACGTACAGGAAGGGGGCAACACACAAATGGGTCGAAAAACGTGATTTTTAGGTCAAATTTGATTTGACAACGCCTTGGTCAAGGTCACTTCACCGCTCAAGTTGATTGGTCATATGGAATGTGTATATGTAATTGAGTGACAAGCAGGCAATTAAATGTCCTGGTCACGCTTGACTTCGCCAAGAGAATGCTTGGAAGCAAACGAAAAATGATCCTTCAAGGCCTCCCAGTTTACAAAAATTGGGCTGTGGTAAAAGTGGAATGGTCCCTGATGGTATATGACATTTAAAAAGGTTTTAAGAGGTTTTCAATCTGTCAAATACCGTCACAAAATACTCCACATTCATCACAGCCCTATTTTTGTAAACTGGTGGGGCGTTGAAGGATCATTTTTCGTTTGCTTCCCGGCATTCTCTTGGCGTAGTCAAGCGTGACCAGGACATTTAAATGCCTGCTTGTCACTCAATTACATATACACATTCCATATGACCACTCAACTTGAGTGGTGAAGTGACCTAGACCCAGGTTTTGTCAAATCAAATTTGACCTAAAAATCATGTTTTTCGACGCATTTGTGTTGTTGCCCCCTACTCGTACGTGTAGGGGTTGATTCCATTCAGAGCTCAATTTTACACCTAACTAGATTACCTATCAGATCTGACCAAAAAGAACATAAGTTTCCAGATAGTTTCCTTATAACACCAAATAGGCTTCATGGTTTATCAATTAATGTGTCCAGATTGATGGAATTTCAAATACTATGCTCCTAAGTTGTATGCAGCAGATGTGGTTGTTTTTTATGCAAGTTTACAATTCTGATATGCATATTTGCTCTGCTGCAAATTCATTTTGTTCTATTTTTTCTCTAACATAAATGTTGTAATGTTATATTAAATGTTGTTTGATTATTTTTCTTGCTACGTTATGATCAAAATGGATTTGCTTACACAATATGTTGCTAGATAACTCATAAGTGCCTCGAAATAAATTAATTTCTGTAATGTAGATGTAAGAATTTAGAATGTGGAAGTTAAATGAATGTGTTTACATAGATTATAGGTTTAGGCCTACACATTTTCCTGATTTGTCAGCTCTTTTTGTTCTGAACATTGTTTTACATTTCTTGTGATTTTTGATACAGTTTCTCACTTAGAAACAGATGCTTACATCAATTTCTGACTTAGAAACAGATGCTTACACAAGTTATAGTCCAGTTGGAATCCAGGGTACCTTAAGTCTATTTATGCAACATTCTATTATCAAACTTGTTATTATCTCATTGATTTAATTAGGGCATATATCTTTTGAATTAACAAAGATTTTCTCATCATATGTTAATCAAAAGTCTATTCAGCAAGTTGTTTTAAGCAAATAATTGGAGGCCAACCCTTCATTAGCTATTCTCATTATTTTACAATCTGGTAATGAATGAGGTTACATATAAGTGTGACGTCAATCATAGCTTGCTTTTCTCCTCAACTCAAGATGCGAGTCATTAGGATTTCATCTTGTTTAAGATAAACAAGTCTTTGATTTTAAGATTTATTCATTGATGAGAGTTGTGTCTGGTTTGAAGTCATGCGATCACTGTAATGAATGGCAAAGTGATTTGAAAATGGATTTGGTGTTTTCTGTGATCGAAACAGTGTGAAATTCCAAGACTGTTGTGATGTAGCATGTTATTATTTCAGCAACAGTTAGTAGAATTTTACATTGGGCAAATGATTATAAAAGGCACTATATGTAACCCCTCTGTTTTTACAATTTTAAGACCAATTTTGGCCCTTGCAAAAAAAACCCACATATTTTTAATTCAATGAAATAGGATACTTCCTACATACACTGAGCTACCTTGTCATGGTTGTTTCATTTATGACTTGGGCTAGTTTAAATGTCCTATATTTACATGTTTTCTGCTGCTCTCTGATGTAAATATATATTTCCCAGTTTAGAAATCATGGCAAATTATGCAACCTGTGATTGATGGATTCATTGATTGACATTGAAAACAACCATTGACTGTCCTGGTTGCTGTGGCAACCATAGTACAGTGGATGCAGTGGAATAAGTGTTTAAATTTAAGCTAAATAATACCCAACTTGCCTAAGAGGAATATACTTATTTTTTGCAAACACGAAAGCAGTATAATAATTTTTGATGAGGATTGACCCGGATATATTAGGTATTCATGATGCACTTGAAAATATCACTATAAAAAAAACATCAATGTTAAAAAAACCTTGAAGCCTATAAATAAATAGACTGTGATTTATTAGTATGCAATTTTTTTACAGAATTTATAGTTTCTTAGCTGCTTATCTTGTGGATTATATTTTTGATAAGATAGTTGAGTATACCATTTGAGGGGGTATTGTACATATTTTAAAAAATATTTTGCCATTGATCGTAAATGATAGACATCAGTGTTTGAATTCTTGGCTCAAATACTCCAGGATTAAATACAAAATGTTCAAGGCAACACAATGCAAGGTTTTCTATTTTGAGTAAGCCCAATCTGCCCTGCTTAAATAAAATGCCAGTACATCTTCTGAACCTTTGATACAAAAGTACAGTTGCATGAGATTCTGCTTTAGTGCCAACATTGTGACGCCATTATTGACAAGAGGTTTGTCCAGAGTAAATGTTCAATATTTACCAGTGACAGTAGTTGTTGACTGACAAAACAAATAATGACAACTGTCAACACAAAATGGCGGAAGTAAATGTCAATTTCCCTTACATGCACTATAAGTACTTACATTGGCCAAATTACTTTTTCCATTTTGCTTAATACTTAATATAGTATATCTGAATGCAAGAATTCAAAGTGCACTAATTTGAGTGAAAATGCACCACACTCTTTTGTTTTGGATGTTGTGATTTTTTTTTCCAATTTTCATTTTTTGTGTAGTGATGATTTGTGTCATTTTTATTTGTAATTGCATCGCAAAGGCTCAATTTTTTTGGAAAAAAATCACAAATGTGTATTTTTTGACATGTATGAATTAGTTTAAATTTAGAAATATGCATTCCCTTTTGATGTCTTATCTATATCTCATTTTCATTTAAAAGTTTAAGAATGTTTTTTTTTCACAGAGTCCAGTTTGGATTTGAACCTTTGACCCATCGATCCAATGCCTAGCAATACGGAACCAGCAGCAATAGTTTGTTTATATCTCCTGTCCATGACGTTATTGAACTTTTATTTATTTGTTTTTTAGGTATTTTACGGAGGCCTAGTTCAAAATGACACTTTCATTTCCTTGATAGCATTATGAAATAACACATTTAGTTATATTGATCAAATTTCTCTTCTTTTTTGTATTGCAGGAAACCAATGTTTTAGGTTTCAAAGGCCCAAGAAAGATGACAGTGGTAATACCGGGTATGAGCTTGGATCATGAAAGAGTAGCAGTACGACCCAGAAATGTAAGTTTATGTGTGATGATATTTAACAAAACACTAGAATGTAACCTGCCGGAAATCCTGTGAACCTTGCATCATAAGAACAGTATTGGTCCATTCTTTTCATTCTTATCATATCGACTTCAATGCAGATATCATTGTTTTCATTCTTACCATAGGGACTGTAATGCAGATGTCCTCTGATTGGTCACATATCCTTGCGACAAGGTTTCGATGTGTTTACAGCGTCTTACCGGGTAGAAATTCAGTGGACACCGGCGGCTGATCCGTACGGAGACAGGGCGGTGTCCATGAGATCATGTAGAGACGCTGGAAGCATGCTGCAAGAATTTAATTCTGAGTTAAAATCTTGTGACTTGTATACGGTGTCTTTAGTTATGGTCCAAGCGGCTGACTGGTGCCTGAGCGGGCATTGCAAGCATTCACTGGTGCATTGTTATGTGACCATAGTATGCATGTAGACGACTGATTTGCTAAACTTTCAATCTATTGATTATACCTCTTGGTTTATCACTGTGTCTGGTCAAAAAAAGATAAAAAGCAGAAAGAGAAAACAAATACGAAACAATTTTCATGAAAAGGTTAGTTTTTATCAAAAACTAAATAATTTAATTTTTGATAAAAACTAACCTTTTATTTATCATTCAAGTTCACTCGGGTGCTTACATAATATTATGTCACTGATCTGAGTTATATTACTTATAATAGAAACAACAATATCATGATGCTGATATTAGTCAAATGATTTTCCCCAAGATGTTTCGATAAGACTTTACAAAGAACTTCCATTTCCCTTAATGCTTTTTGCTCAAGAGCAATAAGCATTTCCCTCAATGCTTATTACTCATGAAGAGATCTTTTAAAAAGACTTGTTATTTCTACTTTTGCACACACAAATATGAACCATAATAAAGAGCCTTTCAGGTATAGACTACAAATTGTACACAAGTGGTTTTATAAGTATGTATATTGCGCGCCAAGGTCTTATAAAAACAGACAACCTTCATAGGAATGCCATCACTAAGTCTGAAGCGTATCTATGTACACAAGGTCTGTGGGGAATGTGTTAAATGATATTGCTTATCACCAATTTTTGATATGATGATGTTACTATTTTTCAAAGGATCATGAACTTGCTGAATCAATACCTAGGGATTGCATTGACATTGCAATGAACAGCAAGGGCTCTTGGGTTTTGATTAAAAAAGTAATTGTCATTACAACTTTCAGCTGACCTTTTTTCACAAAAATTAGTTTATGTTATGGATGCTAAATGTTTTGAATCATAAGAGATACTACCCAAAACCACAAATGATCAACTTTCAATTTTATGATTGAAATGGTTGGAAGATGATAGCAATTTGGTGTTTTTTGATCAAGTGAATTACACACCATCCACTGTGGATGGCTTTCGAGCATTTACAATTAAGGCTTTTATTTCAAATGCGTTAACTTAGGCCATGAAAAAAAATGTTTGTCTCCGAAACCATCTGAATTATTCTCAATAAAAAAAAAAGAGAGAAAGACTAGCGCGTAGCTCTACGTGCTAAATTCATTTTTGCATAGCAATGCGCGTGTTGATTATTCTCGATAAAAAAAGAGAGAAACACAAGCACGGAGCTCAATGCGCTAAATTCATTTTCACATAGCAATGCGCGCGTTGATTATTCTTGATAAAAAAAAAAGAGAGAAAGACAAGCGCGTAGCTCTACACGCTAAATTCATTTCACATGGCAATGTGCACATGTTTCTGAGACAAAACTTCTTTTTTTTGGCCTTATTCAAAGGAAAACTTACAATGTGTGAATTACCACATATGTACCCTCAGTCTGCTCTATCTGCAAAGATGTAGAACAATTTTCTTTTGGTTTAATAACAAACTGCTCACTTTGTGCAAGATAAAATTGTAGAAATACATGCCTGTCCTATAGGGTATCAAATCGTAACAGTGTTGCGTTCTTATATAGACAGAAACAATAATATTTGCATGAAGATTCCACAAGAGCATTCAATGATCAGGACTACCAAAAACATCCATTTATTCTGTGTACTTATTGCTCATCAAGATTTCTTTTGGGACCTGTTATTATTTCTATTTTTGCACACACACATGAACAAATAGGAGCCCCAAGACGAGCCTTTCAGGTATATAGACTACAAATTATACACAAGTGGTTTTAAGTATGTATATTGTGCAACAAGGTCTTGTAAAAACAGACAACCTTCATATGAATGCTATCCATAATTCTGAAGCGTATATGTATACAAGGTCTGTAGAGATTTGATATCGTAAAATAATATTATTTCTCATCAAATCTTGATATGATAACATTGTTATTTGAGACAGATCATGAACTTGAGCAAAAAATAAGTACCCAGGGGTTCACATTGATATCACGATGAACAACAATGTTATGGGTTCAAAATTTGAATTATAAGAGATACCACCCGTAACCACAAATGATTGAAATGGTTTGAAGGTGATAGCAATTTGGTGTATCTGGTGTTTTTTGATCAAGTGAATTACGCACTATCCACTGTGGATGGCTTTCGAGCATCAACCATTCAGGTTTTTATTGCAAAGGGGTTAACTTTTTCAAAGGAAAAGATTTAGAACAATTATCTTGAAAAATTTAGTTTTTATTCAGAACTAAATTTGACACTTTCCTCAAGTTTCAACTCTTCGTGGCGTTCATAATATTTTATCTTTGATCCACAACAATCTGGTTCAATAACAAACTGCTCATGTTGTGCAAGATAAAATTGTGGAAATACATACCTGTCTTAGAGGGTATCAAATCGTAACAGTGTTGAATTCTTATATAATTTAGATAGAAACAATAATATTGCCATGAAGATTCCCCAAGAGCATCCAATGATCAGGACTACCAAAAACATCCATTTATTCTGTGTACTTATTGCTCGTCAAGATTTCTTTTGGGACCTGTTATTATTTCTATTTTTGCACACACAAATAGGAGCCCCAAGACGAGCCTTTCAGGTATATAGACTACAAATTATACACAAGTGGTTTTGTAAGTATGTATATTGTGCGTCAAGGTCTTGTAAAAACAGACAATCTTTGTAGGAATAGCAGGCTTGTTCAGACGCAGAGCATTAAACACTACTATAGTCGTGCTAAAGGTTGTGATAGCACTAGTAGTGTTAGCAGTCGTGATAAAACGTAAGCGAGAACAACGTTAACAATCCTGTTAGTTTATCATGACTGTTATCACGACTGGTAACCCTGTAAAAGTCTGGGGTAAATCGAGATCACCCGGGTTAAGATAACACAGCCTTGCAGTGAGAACACCTACTCGAGTTAGCATTTGTGGTAAGGGTGACCTACATACCTGTCAACATTTTCAAATTCTGATGCGGGAGACTTTTGTAATCAATTAAATTTATGAGTAACGTTTATTACGGGCAACTGATATATGTCCAACAATTTTTTACGTAGCCTTTGAAAACTGAAAAGGGACAAAAAGGGTCTCCAAAGCGCACATACGACTACAAAAACGATCTCATTTTTAATCTCTTAACAAAATGTACCAGTGTACATGGTCTGTAAAACACGCTAGCGGAACATCTTGGTAGAATTTTTTTCAATGCGGGAGATATCGGGAGATTTATTTAAAAAGCGGGAGATATGGCTACCCGATCGGGAGATCGGGAGGGCTGCCTAAAATCAGGAGACTTGACAGGTATGGACCTATGTAGGATTTTTGATGCATCTGTATAGTAATTGAAGCCCGGGAATAGTATCAGTATGGTCACTGGTCACAATTCCATATTGTTGCTGCCTGAAAATTAATGGTAGTCAACATGCAGCCAGTTGTTGATGTAATAACAAAAAGTAATGTGTTTAATTTATAACCATTTTGAAATGATGAAATTGTACTGGTTGTCAGTTTAAAGCTAAACGTAGACCTACTTGAATATAATCTTTCTTTACTTCAAAACAGTGAAATCCCCAAGCAGTTTTCATCAAATGACAGTGTAGTACTGCTGCAACTTTTTAAAGTTAACACGGGTTATGGAATCTTTCAGCCACAGTCGTGTTAGTAGTCGCGATAATACCTAAGTGAGAACAGCAACCCGTGTTAGCTGGAATCCTTGTGGAATGTTATAAACAAGATTACCCGAGTGAATTCTGAATGTGAACACAACTGTTATTATATCTCTAAGTCTGAAGCGTATCTATGTATGCACGGTCTGTTGAGATTTGATAACATAAAATAATATTGCTACACATCAAATCTTGATATGATAACATTCTTATTTGAGACAGATCATGAACTTGAGAAATCAATCAGTATCAAGTGATTTAGAAAAGGAACTGTTTTAAGACCAATTGTATTTTTCTAAAATTGTCCTCTTAAAATTGATTTAAAAAGTATCTATAATATATAATGTTTTGGAAAAAAGTGCTTAAAAATTAAAATCAGTTTGTTTTAGGTATAGCTGTATACATAAAGGCCCATATTCCATCAAGATGTCTAGCTAAACCACGGTTTAACTGAACATATCTACTGTCCATGAAAATTAAAACCATGGGTTAGCTAAACACCTTTCTGGAATACGAGCCTTTAATGTTTGACACATTTTTTAAAATCCAGAGACAAATGTGTGATTCTAATATGAATTTTGAAATTAATGTTCAAAATAGATCAGAAGGTATAATTTTTGCTTAAATTCAAGATTTTTTACATCTTTTGACCATTTCTTTCCCCTCAAAAACTTAGACAAAATTAAAATTCTGAGAAAATGTGCACATTTGTCAAATCCGAAAAGTAAAAGTGTTCAAACTTTCATGAATGCAAGGTTTTCCAGAAAAATTTAGGACAAATAAACCCCAGTTTTTGGAACTTTAATTTAAAATTTAACATTCTGGTCTGCTGTTTAGCATGAAAATTTGCATTTAGAAATGTACACTTTTATATGGTTCATACAATTAGTGGGGCATTAAGGCTCGTACAGAGTTTTTGGCACACCACATTTTTGAGTCAACAGCTATCCTTGTGACAATTTTCCCCCTTAGACACTAATGTACCTTTGGATTAGAACAAGGATTTGATGATATCGTAAAGAATACATTTTTGTATTTGCAACTGCATCGATTAATCTATCATAGAACAGTTGTTACTATATTATATACATATATGCGTGAAATTTGATTGAATAACAAATACATATTGCACAAATTTGGCAAAGAATATTCTATAGGAACAAAAAGTCTGAACCAAGCCCATAGGCTATAAACAGTTTATGGCAGTTTTGGATCAACCCCAGCCAGCAGTCTTTAAAGCATTAATTTATTAACTTAACAATGGCAATTCAGTAATATCCCACAATTACAATTTGTATGTAATTGATTAACTTATAAATTTGCCATATTTGAAATGTCAGAATCAAAATAATTTGTTTTTATAAGACATTAACATCTCTAAATCTTAGAACACATGCCTTTTGGCAGTTAGGATGTATATGTGTATGCTTAATTACATCAACCAAGATTACCAATTTCATAATGATTAATATGATCAACGTTTATCTATTACGCTGACTGAATCCCGCAGGAAATCCCCCATGCTTTATCCCCAACGTGGAATTCAGTAGATGAATCTTTAATTACAACTTGTAACATGCGATTTGTGCTGTCAAAGTTAACGTAGCAGAAATCTGAGGTGGATTGTAGAAAGTTTGATCAGGTTTGGAAATGTTCTATTAAATGTTAAGCTTACTTGCTTACTCTCAAATATGAACAATATTTGATAAGAGTGCATTGACATTTTGAGTCAGATTATACTTATTTGTGTGCATATTTTGTTTTGTAAAATTAAAGGATGTAGACATGCGCTTACGAGATTTGTAACAAAATTGATGTTTTTTCATATTGCTTAAATTTACAGAAAAGTACATCTATATATAATAGCACCCTTTCAAATAAGAAAGCAGTGTATGTAGACATTTTTTCCTGATGTTGATGTTACAGGAAAACCACAAGTTTATATTTGTTTTTTGAAGAAAAAAATTATGATCTCACTCTCAGACCAAAGTTGATTAAATTGTAGAGTAATGTGATTGACTGAAATACAAATCCATGTGGTGTGACATTCCATAGATTTACTGAACAGATTCTGAAAAGGACCATTCTAAACTTTGCCATTTTTATCACAACACTAAAGAGCAAACAGGTGACATTTTCCCAACATGTAAAGGTGCAAACCAGCACAATAATATTACGCAAATCAACTTGGTGATGGCACTTCTTAATTGTTAGATCTTTGAATACTGTAAAATTGTTACTTGCCTTCAGTTGTGAACTGTCTTCTTTATCACAATGCTTCATAGCATTTCAATTTTGAAGAAGACAACCCAATGCAACAGTTACACCCATCAGATTGAATGTTGTGAAGTTGGTGCTTGCCTGTAGCCATTTACCCTGTCATTTTTATCACAATGGCAAATATCACGAATGGTTGGCACATTTTCAGTTTGAAAAGGGCAACCCAATGCAAAAGTTATGAATATCAGCCTGATGATTCTCTGAAGTTGTTGATTGCCTTGTATTTTCGTAAAGAAGCATTGAAAACCAACTTTTGTTGTACTTTGATCAACACTAAATAGGTGGGAATTATGAGGCTTTTCGTCATCCGCAAGTAAACATAATCCCACTAACTTGGCGCTATAAATACTGACGCGCAATTCACATGTACAACACGCGCTGCGTTTCCTGCAGTTGTGCTGTGTTCAGCTACACATGCGCCTATCTGTATCAATGCCCGCCTATTTGGTGTCGATCAAAGTATAGGGAGGCACATGTATGGCAAGCCATATAAATTTGGGATAGCTCATTGTTTACCTTTAAATTAAAAGCCATACATTTGGAAGCGGTACATTTAGAATCTCTAACTTTAGGAAAATAGAAGCACTGTTGCCAGAACCCAAAGAAATGAATTTGGCTAAAAATTGTCTCTTTAGAGCAAATGATATGGTTAGGTTTGTTTATTTGATTCTATTGTCTTTCTTTGATTCTCATTGGTTTTACAAGTTTTCATACCTTAGTGGATCATGGCTAATGCCTTAAACATCATTTTCTTGAAAGAAAACAATGTTTATCATCAATTATATTATCAAAGCATCATACATTTTGCTTGCCATAATCTCTTAAGGTTTTTAGAAAACAAGATTAGGACATGATTTTCATTAGAGATATTGTTAAGTCGAGCAATGTTAAGATTATTCAAATGTAAATATGATAAATATGACCTAATTTTATATTGATATGCGGTATATAGATGTATTTTGGTTGATGTTTGAGTTATCTCTTGTGGAAATAGATTTATTTGTTTTGGTATGTAAAATGAATGCTGGAAATGAATTGATGACCTATTTTTGATATAATCTGCTTGATAGATTTTGTTCACTATGATACTTGCTTCTTTATCTTCAGCGGAAAGAAATTTGTCACTTTTTCCAATCTCTTGTGGAAATGGATTTATATATTTTTGTAATCATTTGCTGAAATAAAATTGTCATGTCACTGATATTGTACAATAATAGTAAGCCAAGTCGAAAATCACTTTAGCAATTCTTATGATGAGAGATAGCTGTTTATATATGGAAATGGAGTTGTCTCTATAAATAGACTAAATCTAATTGGGTTGAATTTTTTATTCATAAACGTAATAAGAATCATTTGTTATATAAATATTATTCAAAAATTTGCATTCACTGAAGTGATACTAATATCTAACTGTCTAGTATTAATTGATTTTATCTGTATACACCTCCTTTTACATGCTCACTTAAATGTCTAATCTTGTGCTCAAATGGCTGATTTGAAAGTTTTTGTGTATCTAAGTGGAACAGAGTGTGCCGTGTTTGTTGCATGATTTGAATCCTCCAAACTTTTGAATCAAATTGATAATGAATTACGGTAGATTGGTGGATTATGAAATTATTTATGTCTTTTCAAACTTTTTCAGAACTCCCTACAGCTAGAAATTTGATGAGAATTCAAGAATCAATTCACGCAATGATTTTTTTTAGGATTAAGATATGAGAATCAATTACTCTCTTTAAATTATGTAGTAATTGTAACTGTTTCAACCAATTCTGATTCTCACAAACCAAACGAAATTCTTCCCCTGAATTACGTCAACTGAATGTGACCCAAATGAACCAACATTGGTTTTTTTTACAGCAATTATGTGAAAGCAAGCCAAGAGAAATTTTACCAGGGGAAGTCTTTTTAATCACAATTTGTGTCCAATTTATTTTAGTATGGTAAGCCATTGTCTTATTTCTACCTTTTCCACGGCTGCATTGTATCCAATGTTCTGAATTCAATATCAGTAAATAGCTTCTATTTAACTCCAATGTCTCCCATGTTTTGTCTTATTTATTAGGAACATGAGTCATTACTGGAAAGATTTAAATCCAAGAAGATGGAAAACCTACTAGAATTACATAATAAAACACCTGTTTGGAATGATGGTAAGTATAAGGCTAGTTACTTCTAAATTCTGTT
The DNA here is from genome assembly GCA_000969725.1 of Ophiothrix spiculata. NCBI lineage: Eukaryota > Metazoa > Echinodermata > Ophiuroidea > Amphilepidida > Ophiotrichidae > Ophiothrix > Ophiothrix spiculata. The sequence continues at coordinate 119,572 of JXSR01S032657.1, read as the reverse complement.
GAGCAAAAGAGGTGTTTTGTGACAATATAAGGGAAAGACAGTACCTTTTGCTAATTTCCCCAAAGATTTTGACACGTTTCAATTTAAACTTATTGTGCTTTTTTTATTGCCATTTAACAAGAATTCTTTCACAACAGTTATCATATGCAGTAAGTGTGTGATTAAGTTTCAGTATAACATGGAATTTTTTTAAGGTATTAAGAGGACAGCTTGTATTTGCACTGGTCAGAGTGGCCATCTCTGTGTCAAAGCAGTTGGGAAAGACTCCACTTATGATTTTTTTCTTCCTGTGAAGATTTCTTTTAGTGAGGGGATTGCCACACCACCTTCACTAAGAACCTGTTACCTTCACAACATTTAAGAATGCATGGTACCCATTTGGTGGTACATGTATATAGAACAGATTTGTGACCGTCTAGCTCACATGCACCAGCCGTAAAGTTGACCTCTGACCATTTTCAGTTTTTTATTTTTTATCTGAAAACTTCATGTTATAAGGATGAAAATGACACCTCAATGAACTTTACCCAACATCCACAAGTCAAGTTATAGTCCGTCAAAGTTTGTCATGGGTTAATATGAAACTGAAATAAATGCAAACACCAATATTCTATATATTTATTTTCTGTTGACGGGGGAAGCAGGTAGTGCAGCGGTAATTCCCAGGCCTTGCAAGTACACAAAGCTCCTGATGCGCACAATGAACAGTGCACTGACTTAGTCTGCTCTGTATACGCACTTCTGTGAACGCTTTATGTTGTGCGTGATGCACTAATATGAATATCAGCTGCTGATTCATCACAAATCAACAATGGTACGCTCCTTTATAAGTAGATATGGTGAGCTGTTGAAAAAAATCAACGGTTACAGTTAACAAACAAACTCAAACCATTAATATTTTCTCTTATTGCATAAACAAACCCAAGGAAAACTAATATTTGTATCTAAATATTGTATCATAACTGGGACATAACTGATCAATATTTGTGTTTTGTGACAACTTGTGCTGATATTTTTCACTAAATATTACATCATATCTGGGACAAGTTGATCAATTCCTTAGATTTATGACAACTGCAAAGTAAATTGTTTCTGAAACTGATCTGTGAAGTATATCAGACAAAGGCAGTGGTTAAGATTTCCGGGCCGCAAAATCTGATGCAAGTGATTTCATCAGCTTACTTTTGGTTAAAAGTATGTAATATATATGTGTAATATATATTGAAGTAGAATTTATTATTTTTCTTTCATTGTATTTTTCATTTTGAAAAATGTCTTCTGATGTAGGTTTAAGTTCAATTTATATATGTGGTGTAAGTTAGATTTTCAGATATATTTGCAATTTTTGTAAAGAAAAATATATAGTACTCCGAATACTTTTAACATGTTTCTCATGTTTGTCAAGATATAGAAGTTCTTAAAGGTGTATGGGACAACATTTCAAAATGTTATTGTATGGGACAACATTTGACATTTTTATATGCAGATAATTTACACCTGATATCTTAGATATTAAATCAACTACCAATTATTGTTAAAATTTTGTATAAAACCATCAGAAAAAGACAAAAAATACAATTTTGCTTTGTATGTTGATCTTGGGTATGAAACTATCCTAACAACAATCAAACTTTGTTTAGATAAAAATCACCAGAAAAATCAAAAAATACAGTTTTGTTTTGTATATTGATCTTGGGTGTGAAACATAATTACTATTCTCTATATTGAAGTTATATTGGGAAACAAGCTTAGTTTTGTTTGAAGAACATTTCTTTTACATCATTAACTCTTTCACTCCGGAATAAAATTTTCACCATCCGTCCTATTTCACCAGAAAGCTGCTCTGAGTGGCTCATAAAGACCTAACTTTAAGATAGCATACGATAATTGTAGTGTGCCAGGGTGGTTATCTTTGCTAATAAAAATGATAGCACTTGATAGCTCTATGTTTCAACTGCTTACTGGTGAATTTTCGACCAATTTGGCCTTGTAGTTTTATTTTAGAGCTATTTGAAAAAAAATGCATCCAAGTAGAAATTCCGGCAAGTCATGCACGCTTTTGCGAGCCGCTGTGAGCGGCTTGCCGGAGTGAAAGAGGTTAAATAGTAGATAAATTTATAGAATTTTTAATATTGCATTGGATTTATTGAAATAGTCAATTTTAAAATTTCAGTACTAGAGGGAAGTATTTTCATATCACCAACAATATTAGATTGTTGGTGAATATATTCTTATTAAAACATGTTTCAAATCAGGGAAAAGTGAGGGAATTTTGTGTGACACCAAATGTAAAGTAGTCAGTCAGACTCATTTCCCCCAGTGTGTCAGGTCTCTGTGGCTTCTAGGTTCATATGTATGGTCATAGGATTTGATAAGAAAACCTGTTCTTGTGTTTTTTCATAAAAATTATCATGGAATTTTGAGACTTCATCAGGGAAAAATCAGGGAATTTTTTATTTGATTATTTATTTATTTCAGACATATTTAAAGAGGGTAGCCAAGATCGGTGATCTAGCACTGCTTTCCACAAGGGCCCTCTATACATAAAATTATTCAATATACAAATATAGAACTAAAAAAATTTGTTTTTTAAAATGCTGGGAACACTGTAGCAGCTACCCATTTCAAAAAAAAATGGCCTAAAATGTTTAAATATGACAAAATTAGAAATCTTGTATGAGTTTGCTCAAGGAAACTATTTTATGCCATGATATTGATTTTTACTTAAAATCATGCAGGTAGGGCCCTACCACATAAGTTCAAGTTTTGTATATATAAGAGACCTTCATTTTGCGACCAACTTCAGTTTATTGCTAGAAATATAATAAGCCTGTTGTATGTATGTTTTATCAGGGTTTTTAGGACTATAATACTGTAGGCAAAGATAATTTTTTTTTCAAGACATCTTGCATATGTTAACATTTAGAAAGCAAGTCAAGAGCCCTTGTTATTGAATATTCATCTTCCCAAGACAGGACTTAGTGGGTGTATTATGGTGCTTCTAAATCATTTATCAGGCACTGAATTTATTGTCCCAACAACGGATATTGCTCTAGAACACAGAAACCTTATTTTGTGAGGAGGTTGTATGCAATTATGCATAGGAAGTAGCTTATATAGGAAGTTTCAGGGATTCTTTTAAAAGCATGGAAAATGTGCATATGCCTTAAAATAGTGTAGGATGTTAAGAATTATCATGTATTGAGTTTTTACGGGGTTTTAACCTCAGAATCATGTTCGTGTCTGAAAGTGTTTGACAAATCACGCACTTTAAATATGTGCTTAAAGTTGTTGTCTTTCTCGCAAATAATAGATATGGATAGAAAAAATGTTGGGTTTAAAACCCTGCAAAATGTAACCCGTACTTTTATTTGAAACCTTGTACAGAATTTAGGAAAACACTAGCCCCGGAAATTTATTTCAAGCAGTTTCCATAATTGTTATTGTAAGATATCTGAACAGCACGTTTTGTAAACAAGTCTTGCATTACAATAAAACTCAAATGAATATTTGGTTTATATTTAATAGACTTTATGTAGATCTAAACCTAACTCATATTAATTTGAGTAGCATTTGAACCTCTGCATATCAATTGGGTTATTTGTAAACACCAAATTTGCCTTGAAATAGCTAGGCTTTATTTCTTTATGCAGGCATGAGAATTTTCAGATAATTATCTGATTTCAGATATTTTGTCATCTAAAAGCATCCAAATTCAGATAATTTTGGGCTTGATTTAACCTTTTTAGTGTCATTTTGGTTATATTTTACCAATTTCGGATATTTTCATAAAAAATCATTCTCATGCCTGTTTATGCTATTTTATAAAGTTTCAAGTGCCAACTTGTTGGGATGTATTTCAGCAGGGTTTCAAGATGTGAACTGTAATTTAAAATCCAATTGCAGCAGTAAGTGAAGTTAGAAGGCCTGAAAAATTGTTGACTTACCCTTTGCGACCAACCCAAAATTTGTTTGTTTGTCTTTTTTTTAAGGTGAAAGTCTGCAGCGAATTAAGTGAAAATAATATGATGTTGGATGAGTTTACAAACATAGGCCTATTTATAAAAGTTACAATTTGCATAAAGCAAACGTATCTTGAATCAGGCGGCATAGAATGTAAAGCACACAACTTTTGAAAATCTCATTCGAAAATGTTGAATTTTAACCAAAGGTTCGCTAGTCTGAAAATGAAATGACGTTTGCTTGTCTGAAAATGAAATGCGTTTTGCGGACCTTATATTCGGACTAGCGGACCTTATTTATATTCGGACAAGCAGTCCCAATTATTATTTTTCAGACAAGTTAGCCCTATTTCAAATTCGAAAACTTTTAAACAAAAAACCTTAAACAAATCACTACAAAAGGGAGATGGGCACTCAGACTCTTACATACAGGCTCACCCCTCAACCTTTAGGTTTTCTTACTCTAGACAAGTTAATAATGCAAAAACAATATGTTGGTTTCATTAATTCATCGCCTCAGCTCCTTAGATCCCCAGGCTATTAAATGTCACACTTAGTAAGCATAGGAGATATAACTGATATATATAATTTGCTTTTCTTGTTCCAGATTTTGTTTTTTATGTAAATTTTCTACTGCAATGAGTCGTTTGTTTTGAAATGTCCAAATGGATTTGTAAAGTATCATTTGGCCCATCTCCATAGAACAGAGAACTATGAAATAAGCCAGGATATCCGTCTTGGGAAATTATTCATTGCTACAACTCCTATTTGCATTTTTGTGGACTAGGATTTACTTGTGAGTAGTAGACATGCCTGTACAGTGGAATTATCTTGCTTTAATATTGACCAAATTTAGTACCGGTATTAAATGACTTGGTCCGGACCATGTAGATATGACCTCAGTGTCCTAAATTTGTATCTTTCCTGGGAAAACATTATGTCGGTTTCATTAATTCATTGCCTGGGTTCCTCAGATCCCAAGGCTATCAAATGTCACACTTGGTAAGCATAGGAGATCTATATAACTGATATAAGTAATTTGCTTTTCGTGTTCCAGATTTCATGTTTTTATGTAAATGTAAATTTTTTCCCACAATGAGTTACTTGTTCTGAAATCTCCGGAATGGATTTGTAACATATCATTTGACCCCATCTCCATAGCCCAGACAACTATGAAAGATCAGGAAGCCAGGATTAAATACAGTGTCTTAAATTTGTATCCGTCTTGAGAAATTATTCATTGCAACAACTCCTATTTGCATTTTTGTGGACTAGGATTTACTTGTTGTTATAGTATTTTTTTAAAGTCAGGGCACCTCATTAAAAGTTATGGGTCTTTCCAGTCATGGTGAGAGGTACAAGGATTTGCATTCATACAACCAATAGAATTGAAGTTTTGAGAAAGGCCATATAGTAAAACATTATGGTATTCATTATCTAATTGGAAGCAAAAGCTTTGAAGGTGTTTGTTATCATTTGATTACTAGTTCAAACACATTTCTGGATTGTTTCTTCGCTGATTATAAATTATATCATATTTATAAAATTACATAACCTCAACGAAGCATGGTTTGAACATTTAAATGTCCATCTTATTGGACAGATATATTTTTGTGATGATGAAATAGTTCAAGAAAAAGAAGAGCACGCATAACACATTGAAATTTTTATTAGGTCTATGGGACCACCTTACATTGATCTGCGTATCAATCTTTTCAAATCCTCCGAACCATATAAAAGTCTTTCATGCTCATTACTCTGTTAACAGCTTTTGGAGATAATATATAGCGATGTCACACAGCCGCTGAACTCAGGCAAAAAAATTCTGTAACACGGCACATACACACCACACGAAAATCGCTCTAATTCCAACAATTTTTACACGTATGACATGAACTCACATATTTTAGTAGAAAAATGTATGCCCCATTTCATTATTCCGTTATTTTTTCAATAAAACATTCAAAAAGCTGATTTTGAAGCCCATTTCTGAGGTGTACTTTTCCCGTTTCGCGACTCCATGCCGGTCGGTAAACACAAAATACGGCGTTACGGAAAAATTGCTTGCGCGGTGCATTATGGGTGTTATAGGGTATTTAATGTCTAGAAACGCTGTCGTAAAGATATATTTCCCCAAATATGTAAAAAAAATGGTGAAAAAAGCTCATAAAATGACGATTTAGTGCTGTTTTTGCTCGTTTTTGTTGTATTTTATGAAATTTTCGGGGTTTGTTTCATGAAAATTTTGATCAACACCCCGTGATGATCGCTCGTGATCGTGATTTTTAGACAGCTTAGAATGTCTATTTTCCGATAATACCAAACACATGTACCTCATGTATTCCGCAAATCTCCGCGAATTAAAAATTCGGGATGCCGTTCAGTGCCGTTTTGGTGATTTTTGATGCCCTGATTGAGATTCTTGGAACTTTGAAACGATGTTGATAGGTAAGTATCTGATATTTTGATATGAAATAAATACAAATATCAGTATATTATTATTATTATTAAATATTAGAATAGTTTTG
>JXSR01S032657.1:93814-104915 GCA_000969725.1 Ophiothrix spiculata | reverse complement strand
GAGTTGAATGGGTTTCTAGGGTCATTTCGGGGAAGTCCCTTGAATTTAATGCATATGCACTATTGGGATTAGCCTGGCTTTCAGCCGAATGTTATAAATAAATAAAAAAAAAAATAAATAAAAGTTCGCTCCATTTCTAAAAGTCCTATCATTAAAATACAATGTTCTTCAATGTGTTTAAGGCTGGGGTAGACCTTCAAATGGCATACCCCGTTTTTGTACTGTAAGTTAAAACTAATTGCATAAACTATATAAAGGTATACATTTTTAGAATCGGATTTTTACCCTGAACATGATGATGATATCAGTTTTAGACCAAAAATGTCAATTTTGGCAAAAATGCCAAAAAACATATTTTTTGCCCCAAAATTTCTGGAAAGCCTAACCAAAATTTGTATTCATGAAATTTTGAACTTTTTTGCTTTTTGGAATTTAGAAACAAATGTCTAGGAACGGTTTTCTCAAATTTTTGATTTTTATCTTAGTTTTTCAAAAGAATGCCAAAAATAGGTAAACAAATGCAAAAAAATCCCACCGCTGCCACCAAAATGACAATTTTTGGCCTATTTTTTGGCAATTTTTCAAAAAATAAGATAAAAATCGAAAATTTGAGAAAACCGTTCCAAGACATTTGTATGTTCACTACCCCTAGGATAAGTTCACCATGTCGCCACACTAGCATGCATATTGCAGTCAGGTAAATTCACTCTTTGGGTAAGTTCGTAATAGATACATGTTACTGATACTATTAGTTTTTTCACTATTCACGTTGATGATGGTGATCTTACCCAACTTAAACTGTGGCTGCCCTCAATGTTCATCATTATATGTACAACTCAATGTTGAGATGTTTTTATCAATTTCAGAAATCTAAGAACTTCCCGACAGAGTGAACTTCCCCGAAATGACCCTACTACCGGAATTATGGCTATTATGTTATTCTTTACCGATATCCGTTGAGCAGCCTGTAATGAATAGACTCCTGTATTCCGGTATAATACGGTATCATGCATCATAGGAGGAATTTCTACGGAAAAAACAAATGCATTGATTTGAGGGGAAAAACGCTTTTCCACAAGGGGGTGGGTCCGAAGCCATAGAATTGCTCATACCGGATTTATGATGGCAAACTTGAGCCTATTTATCGAAATGTTATTCTTTATCGATATCCGTTGAGCAGCCTGTAATGTATAGATTCCGTAATATTCTGGCTTATTAGGGTATCATATCACCAGAAGAATTACTACAGAAAAAAACAAATACATTGATTTTGGAAAAAAGGGGGTGGGTCCAAAGCCATAGATTTGCTCTGTAGGAGCAGGATGTGAATCCTTACACAAACTCAGGAGAGGTTGGATATGACATAAGATCCCCTTAAAACCAATGTTGATATAAAATTGAAATCGTACTTGAAAATACCTTTTCATCATATTATATGGTAAAATAGTTTTTAAACCTCAAAATCAGTTGCGGGATGCTTGAACTACCTCATTAGTTTTCATGAAATTAAATTTGAATTGTAAATAGTTACCGGATTGTTTGTTGTTTATAGTCTAGATTACCATGAAGCCTAGCTATAGATGTGATATTATGTATTCAACTAAGTTTTCAAGACAAACAAGTTTTGGCACATTTGGGGAGTTCAAAATTTTAGATAGAAATTCCCTCATATCACCCCCTTAATATACTGAAGTTTTGAGTTATGTAGAATTAAAAGTACATGATCCAATTTATCAAAATTTAGTTTTGCATTGCAGCATTTCTGATGTATACTAGTTGCATACATCAGATATGCTACAATGAGCAACATGTATGAGCCGACAACTCATCCAATTGCCACAGCGACCCACCTAAGAAGCCATGGTACTTCTGACCCATAGTTTTACAATCTAGGTTCCTATCCTTGTGATTTGTCTTTTGCCTAGCAGCTTCATCAAGGCAAATCAAATTTAAAAATAATCATTTTCATCATTTTACTCTTTCCTGCAGCCGAGTACATCATCATGCAGTTTGGACGCGTTGCAGAAGACGTGTTTACTATGGACTTCAACTACCCCATGTGTGCAGTGCAAGCATTCGGTGTAGCCCTCAGTAGCTTTGACGGCAAGCTAGCGTGTGAATAGATAACTATGGCAACTTTGAATCACAACTCCACCCAATATACACAAGATGGAATAGTAAAGACACATGGGAAGTTGAGAAACTCCAAATGGCAAGTTGAGAGATTTCAAGGACCAACTATAAATTATTGCATTTTTTATTCAAATCCGCAATAATCAATTCAGCTAAAAAGTCCTTTTTATGGATAATTATGCATTTAATGCATCACTAAGAAGACTACTTCGTTGGCATGTCATGGTAATCCACTCGGACTAAATGGGTATTTACCTGCTTCCCACAATGAATGACTTAGAAGTTACGGGACAATATAAAGTACTACGGAATGATTGAGAACAGGAGTTTTGGAAGGTAGCAGATATTTTTGTGATAATGTGATGATTTGTTATATACAATATGCATTGATAAACTCACTCTGTATTTTAGGTATGATGAAGAGGTTTGAAAGTTGGCGTTCGTCATATGAGTGCAAGGAAGATGTATCTGCAATAGCTGCCATTTTTCACAAATTTCCATGGCACACTGTGGATGTCCAGTCTTGAGTCAGTGGCTCTTGAGATGGTTCTTCAGGTGACGTTGAGAACCAATCACAAGCTACTGATGTATGGGTGAGAAATTTTGAAAGATTTTTTTATTCTAGTGACTAGGTGATTATAAAGACAACATAATGGCGGGGGTAACCATTGCAGATACAACTTTCTTGCACTCAATTGCACATTGTTTTGATGTGCATTTTAGAAATCCAGCATGAAACTCAAATTGTGCTAATATAAGATTGGTCCTTCCTGTTTGCCAAGTGTTTGTGTGTATGTTATAAGATAACACCATTCAGTAAGGTTTGATCAACATGATAAAATGTTGGAAATGGTAAATCAGTTTTCCAAAGTAAAAACACACAAACACCTGAAAATGGAATATGCATAGAGGGGAGATAACCAATTTAGTCACATTTTGCGTATGTTTTTGCACGCAGACCGCATGTACGACGGGTTGTGACCACCGCAATCATTGTCAATTCTTCAGAGCTTCACCAATCTGCTTCATGTGAAGTTCAGCAGAAAGCCCAAATGTTATTGTGTGAGGAAAATGTGTTTTTAATTTTCGTTCTTGTAACCTTCTTTGGAATTAAGAGTAGGTCCTGACACTTAGGCGATATTTGATGATGAAAAAGTATGCATGTATTCAAAGAAACCTATAGCTGCAATATTTACTATGGTTTTCAGCATTATGATTTAGTTTTTAGTTTTTGTAGTTTGTGTGGAGAAATCAATTCTCTGAGTTTTCTACAGTTTATTGGACATTTTATGAGATGGCAAGGTCTGCTCAGTAGCGCCACGGCACAAAGTATTGATTGCATAAAGTATTTATGTGCATGTGATGGTCACAGATATAACATTGTCACTCCCAAAGGTCCAATTAACTGCAGTATTAAATTTATAGTGTGATAGTATTTGTATATCGTAGTATCCGTCCAGATGTGTTTAAATTAACCAATATGATTTACATCAAAGTATAAAAATTATAAATTGAAGTCTTTAAATATCCTTCGCAAATGTTGAACGTTGGAAAGCAACCAATGCCAATCACAGTGCGCGCAGGGCATTTTCTTTATTGCACAGTCAAGCATGCTTTCAGCATACACACCCTGCATATTTATCTTCTGGGAAATTTAATGATTTCAATGATAATTATTATATAGACTTAACTTAATAAGGTCTCAAAAGCCAAAAAATTGACATGTACTATAATGATGTGTTTATATTCAGTTTCTTTGCTAACTTTTTAGATGAACTTAAAACAAATTCAACAATTGGACATATAATCTGGTGTTACAGAGTAAGAACTATTTTAGGCGAAATACCAAAATAACAGTGATAGTACTTCAAACTCCGATACTCTGCTACATGTTAATCGCTTTTGACAACCAACCAATTTATTGTAGACATCATTGAAAATGAAAGATAGAGCATTAGTGGATATTTGTCATGTGAGTGTAAGAAAGTCGTATCTGCAATAGCTGCCATTTGTCATAATCTTGCAGAGCCCACACTAATGTCCAGTCTTGGGTCAGTGGCTCTTGAAATGGTTCTTCTTTATTGCCTAAAAAAAAAAAAGAGCCACTGACCTGGGAAATGGATTTTGGAAGGGTTCGTTGCATTATTGTGGCAAGATGTTAAAAATATCACATATGGCAGCCATTGCAGATACAACTTCCTTGCACTCACATGACGAGTTGACATTGCTGAACAAGCCAAAAACTGCAGATAATAAGTTTTGGAAGTGCTTGTTAGTTTGATTGCAAGATAATGTTCCATAAACAGGGTTTATTTTTACCATTTGTTTTTAAAAATCTTGCCACACATTGAACTTTACCAGGGTAGAATTCTTTATCATTTGTATTTTTTTGAATAGTTGTATTCTTTGAATCTAGAATGGAAAGAACATCTTATACCAAATACATAAAGCAAGAAACTTTTGCTTTTGTGTTATTTAGACTTAAACTCAGAGGTTAGGCCAAGTAAGAAAAATGATATGTTGATCGTCCTCGCCCTTATCAATTTTTCCCAAAAAATTTGTGTTATTTTTCGTACCATACTTTGCTTGACTACTTAATTTAGAACTGGTTGAGATCTAAAAATGTTAGATTTGAATAGACTAAAGTCAATATAAGTGTTTGGGTACGGTATCATTCGTAAACCCACTAATCACAATTTCTCCAGTCTGGGTGTAGAGAAGTGAGGTAATAACAAAAAAATATGACAAACTTCAGCTGTTGAAATTTAGTCCAAAATGAATAGTAAATTGCTGAAAAATAACAAATAAAAAAGGACCTCTCTCACCAACTTTTTAGAAAAGTCAGGATGATCAACATGCGAGTTTTATTCCTTGGCCTAAAACACCAGCATTTTTCTTTGCTGAAGAAACTTTTTGAGTACAAGTCCAAAGTTGAATTTTGCAATGCTAACACATTTGCACCTGCCATTAACTGGATAGAGATGATTTCCACTAGCATTTGCTGTTCTGATTTACAGCCCAGGTACCAGTCATTTTGCATTTATGGAGCTGTAATTTCACCATGACTTTGCCATAAGCATAACACCTGCATGTCAGTTGCAGTGTAGCTAATATGGTATTACCGGGTGATATATGACTTTGTTTTTGTTAAACTAGAGATATCCCAGGAAATGAAATGCAATACATTTAATGTCATTGCTATAATCTAAATAGCTATTTAGCCTTGAGAGGTTATTTTTGCTGACAACCAAATTCATTTGTTGATGATTTAAGTGCATATTAAACTATTTTGCTTATGTATTTCTCAAGATAGTAGCAAATTTGATTTGCAGTAGAGACTGATAAAGAGATGTGCCTATCACATTAATACATGACCACAGATTGTGCTCTCATTCAAATGTTGAGAGAAAATTACTTTGCAAAACAAACCAGTACATTATTTTAAAGAACAATACGAAATGATATTACTCTTTAAAATGTCAACACCTATGGATCTCCGCCATAATGACTTGTACTGTTTTGAGCAAGATGCAGGATTAAATTAGCATCTTGTATATCACTTGAGTTATATTGGCAAGTACAAAGTTATTTTCTGGATGGAGGAGGAAAGTTTGACTCTCAAGTACAGTGGTGTATGCATTACCCTTTGTTTGTATATCACAATTTGCCTATTACTGTCAGTAAATTGTGGTTTGGGACTGTGATCTTTTAAGATTCATGAAAGTATAGCACAACTCAATATTGTCGTAGACTCTGTTGTGTTTTACACTTTTAAAACAACCACTTAACAATTTACATACACAATTAGAAGTTTAAAAGAACCTCTACAAATAGAATCAGAAAAACTTAGGTAGGATTTATACTCGTGGCGCATTGCATTTTGCCACGCACACTGAGCATGCTCAAAAGGCCAATGCACACATGTTTTGTGCGTTTCAAAATATATTTTCCATGAGCATAAATTCAGTTTCTGGCCTAACTGCTAATTGAATGTGAATTTTATGTTTGGAACAGTACTGTAGATTTTAAAGTACTGTTTGCGTGAAAAAGTACAGAATTCAGTTCTTGTTTTGACTTCCCCTTATTTTTTTGGAAGTCAAAATATATATGTAAGCACTTTTGGATAAGCTTGCTACAGTGTACTTTTAAGATAGCATTTTTACACCCAGACTTTTACAAAATTAGGCAAAAGCAAGGAAAAATTTAGTGAATCTGAGGAAAATTTTCTTTTCAGTGTTGAGTTGTTCAGAAGCAGATTGTAAGAAATTAATGAATGTATTTATTTGGGACTCCTATTCAAATTCTTATGTGGATTTGTCTTGTATAGTCCCAAATATCCTGATTGCTACTTGAATAGATGTATGAATTTGTCATATTAGAGAATGGTTCAGAGGTCAAAGGTTATCAAAATGGATGACCCAGGTGCTACTATAATAGATCTCTAGCTGTTAGCTGGTTTTATATGTTTGTTGATTGTCATTGGCTACTAGTTAGTGTCATGATTAAGATTCTCTACAATTCCAATACACTTTTCGTAGCCAAAGAATTCTTGTAATTACCACCTTCTTGTCTCATGATCACGCACATGAAATCTTGTGCATTCCAGGCAAGACATTTTAGCTCTGCTTTCAAAATTTGATGATAAGGCTTGATTGGTCTCAAGCAAGTTTCTTAATTGTGCACCACCATCAGACAAGAGTCAGACCAATTACAAGATAATTCTGAAGGGAAGAAGTACATTTAATTCAGTCAACAAATCTGACATCCTAATTATGATCCAATTCAGCATCTGCACCATTTCAAATTTTGTTCTTATAAAACATACAAATGCCCACATGTTTTACAGGAGCGCACAATATATATGTTGATGTGTTAATAATATATACAACAAGTATTGATATAAATTGATAGTAATATATGCCTTATAGATAGAATTGAATATAAATACATGTATATAAAACTTTTTGAATATTTTTGTGTGGAGATGGGCTAAAGATATATTGATTGAGGAGTTCTACTTAACCGATGCAAGCTTATCTGTTCTAAATTCAGTCCAAAGATATTTTTCCGTAAGCAAGCATTGCTTTATAAACTTTGTGAATAGTAAGAGTGATATCATCAGTATCTGTTTTTTGTATTAATTGAATTACATAATATTACCAATTTTCTATTGTACAGTTTAAAGTCCTTTTGTATTGTAGTATAAAGTTGTAGTTTGCCTTTATTTGTTATTTTCTCTGCCAATTTTGATTGCAAATGCTGCGTACTTGATTGGAACTTGCTGTCACCTTGAAAGCTCATTGCTATATATGTTTCTACACATGCCCAATCTTCAACACATTCCCATATTGGACCTATTGTATAGATAATTTGATAACCTACGTTTTAAACCATTGTATTTGCAATTTCTAGGGCTAGAATTTAAGGCGAGTTCAAGTGTCCATCAAAGAGACTCCTCCAAAATGAGTGAAGTTCATTCTCATTACAAACTGCCCAAACTCCCACGGAACTGAATAGGAAAGAATCAAATTTGACTCTCACAGCCTCATTTAGGAAAATTAAATGGACTAGTGGTCCCCCCCCCCCCCCAAAAAAAAATAAATAAATAAAGTTCCTTCCCTGAATTTCTGAGGTAAAACAAAATAGGACTAATATGCAACACAGCGTAATAACCCTTGAAAGTATTTTACCGATTAATGTCGGATTTAATTCCTAAACACGTATTCAGAAAATTGAGTATGACATACACACTGCGACCTTAAAAGTTTACACTCGCGTCAGACTATTTCGTATACATGACATACATGGGTTTAACAATCAAGTCCATATGCATGACATACTGATGGTGAGTTATATAAACTAGCTTAAAAGCTATAGCTATATAAATGCATTTATTCAATTATAGGGCTTGATTCACTATACTGGCTCCTTGATTATTTGGAAAATTGGATAGATGTTTTAAAATGAGAAATAGTGATTTACAGTCACAATGCCCAGTTTGGCAAGCTATGACAAGCCTAGGAAGTGAAGGAAATTGTAAATACTATAACTCAGTCGGCAAATGTTTGAAAATGTGATCGATTTCGAACCATCAAGCAAATTGGATGTCTGGTTTACACACTTGATGGATGCACGTGCCTCCATCATCTTAATATTTGCTTCCCACATGAATTCTAGTCCTATGTTCCAGTCTGATCATAGTCCATAAAATCATAATGTGTTTGCATTGTAAGAAAAACAACGCATGTCTTGGAAGGACCAGCGTCTCATGGGATGCTTGGTTGCTAGGTAACCAGGCATCAAATGAGGCTATTTGATGTTTTCCTTTGTGATGGGCCTTGCCATTATGTTGTTTCACTAGAAATTGAAGTAGGTCTGAAAAGGTCTGTACGTGACAGTGAGTAGGTCATACTTTGCTTAGGTTAAATATTAATTGGATGATATTTGTTCCAAAATTGGTTTTGAATAGGGTCATGACTTTTTCAGACATTAATGGATTGGAGTTAGCGCTTATTCCAATTTGTCATATGAGGAGAGTTAAATAAGGTTTGGAGTACAATGTTTACGAATGTTACTGTAACTTTATTTTGGACAATATAAATTATATATATATAACCAGTTACATTTGAAATCGCACATATTCGCTTGTGTTTTGCTGATTAGGCGCTAAGACCTACCGTCTTTTTAAAGTAAATTCCCACTAATAGTAACCATAGATTTCACCGGCATGTTGGTGTAAATTGACAAATTTTAAAGTAATATCATATATGTAAATTTTGCTAGTTTTAAAGGAAGCTGTGTTTTTCAATTCTCTTTGAAAGATACAAAATAGCTCAAAACACTATCAATTAATCCATTTTTAATTCTTAACGAAAGTTACCTTGCCTAGTTTAGATCAGTATAGTTATCAAACAATCTTATCGCTTTAAACCTTGAAAAGTAATAGCCAAATTTTTTGTTTTTTCCACTTCAATATTAGTGTTTTTATAAATAACAAAACTGTTACTTAATTGTGCCTATAACGTTTTTGAAGGAAAAAAATCTCCTTAGTTAGGGGGCTTTTCAAATTAATCCCCTAAGTTAGGAGATTTTGTCACCTCTTGATGTATATAGAATTGTAAATGAATTTAATATATATCTTATGTTGATGTGTTATATTGTGATATCGAGGTACGTTGATATTGTGTGTGGATAGTGGATAAGAAGATACTAGAATGTCAGATTGGAAAAATGTGACATCAATATGATTTGGATTGAGCTATGACT
This sequence comes from Ophiothrix spiculata, assembly GCA_000969725.1. Lineage (NCBI taxonomy): Eukaryota > Metazoa > Echinodermata > Ophiuroidea > Amphilepidida > Ophiotrichidae > Ophiothrix > Ophiothrix spiculata. The sequence goes on along the minus strand of JXSR01S032657.1, from coordinate 95,516 downwards.
GTACAAGATGTAAATTTATGATGTAAAGAAACACAGAGTATGTGATATTTTTTCCTTAATTAGATGTAACCATTGAATCTGACAGGATAGGATGTGAACGGTGGAAATAGTTTTGAACTATGACATTTTGAGGCCATGAATTAATGTTTCTGGAGTACCAGATGATCTGGAGTTTTTAAATTAGAATGATTTTTTAGTATTCATCTTCGTATTCCAAAATTGTATTCTATGATTGCGCAAGAGCACATTTATTCCAAATCCAATTGCATTGTATTCATATACTCATATTTGACTGTGTGACAAAACTACAATTTTGTGTGCACAATCCAGTGTCAGTAGAGATCTGTCAAAAAGTTTGATCTGTTTTTTTGAAATTTTTGTGTTCCAAATAAAACACATTTTACTAAAATATTGTAAAAACAGGGTTAGTCCTTCAACGTCAAAATATTTAAAGCAAAGTAAGTTGAACACAGATGTTGAAAAATGCGCAGCCATGCTTTCAAACGCATTTACAATTGCACAACAATAAGCAGCAGTGCTTGTAGCGCAATTAAAATGAATGTGTCTGCGCTGTAACTTGGTTTGTGCTTTGAGGTTCATGGAGTATAATTAAATATGTATCTATTTTAGGCAATTTTATCTGTATTCCAAATAAATCAAATTTTAGTAATAAAGCGGGATTAGAAAGGTACAATCAAACTATTTTATTCAGCTTGTTTAAACATGGAATTCTATATGAAGTGTGAACTTTGTCTCTTAGAACCTATCTGTATTCAAAATAGGCAAATGTTTTCAAAATTATGTATTTGTAAAAACAGGGTAACATTATTTTTTTCTCTCATTAATTAGAAAACATGCTTATAAAACTGTGAGAAGCCAATTGAAATTTGCCCTGTTTCTGGAAATACTTGTATTATTCCAAATAGAATAGGCTCACATCTTCAACATATTTATGAGCAAAAACAGGGTTAAAAGATTTGAATTGTTTTTGTCATTAGAAACACATGTATTCAAAACTGCAAGAAGCCATATGAAGTAGTTTTTTGTTTTTCGGAGAACTTGTTTGTATTCAAAATAGAATTATTTAAATGTTTTCAAAATATGTGTTGTGAAAGCAAGGTTAGGAGCTTTAAAATAAAAATATTTTGAGTTGTAATTACTATTGCATACATTCGAATTTATGAGGATCCACATGATATTAATTTTGATTGTTTCTTGGAGCTTATTTGCATTCCAAATGAAAGGAAATATTTCCAAATATTGGTTAAAAACATGGTAAGAAAGCTTAAATTCAAGATATGTATGTACAAATGCATGTTACTAAAACTGCCAGTATCTTGTAAGTACTGTAAACGGGGTTATTTCCGCGAGGGTTTAATTTTCGTGAAATTCGAAAATCAGCATGTAACCGAGAATATAACACCCCACGAATACATTTATTTTATGTGCAGGTCTATGTAATGAAGCATTAAAACATTTAACACGCGCAAAAAGGCCTTGATTTTCTGGTTTCGCGAAAAATTGTGCTTGCGAAATATTCCCGTTTACAGTATGCCAAATAAATTAAATATTTGGAAAAAATATTTGATTTTTAAGACACTTAAATATTTGTCAAGTAATAACAATAACAATTACTTGTGTTCAGATCTTCTTAGTCCTTATCTGTAACTTTGCTTGAGATAACATTTAAGATCTTTATTTG